>JABUQX010085263.1:82500-84670 GCA_015478945.1 Trachelipus rathkii
GACTGAATGGGGCTATGAGGCTTAGTTTACTTCCATTATTATTTCTACATATTTTTCTATCATTAACATTGAGTTTAACCTCTTGTTCATTTGTATATTATCCAACACTGAGTGCTTTTAAAATACAATAGAAACATTCAATTGCTTTTTTATTATTATATTAGAATTAAATTTTCTTTTTTTCTAGAAGCCAAAGGGAAAAAGCGATATTTGAGTGCTGAAGTGAAAAAAAAGAGTAGCTGCCTAACGCCTCGCCTCGCCCCAATAGCAGCTCGTTGCATGAAGATAGTGCGACAATGTCGCGATTCCAATTAAACGGTATTAAAATAAAAAAATATATGTTTTAATTGAGCGCCACGCAGCCTTTGTTGGAGATCGGTTGGCTACCAGAATGAGCTCTCTCTCTTTCTCTCGATCTTTTCAAATCTAGTTGGTTATCTAAAATAATTTTCAAACAATGTCAATCTACTACATATATATATATACCTATACCTATACTGTATATATTAATATATATATAATTATAACCCTATAATATGTATTATAATTACGCCTATATCAATATTACTATATACTTATAGATATATTATAATATATAATATAATATATAAAATACCAAATTATAATCAATGTAGCATTTAAATTTATTTTGCACTTTAGCAAAAATATTAAATTGTAGTACCTAGTTACCTCGTTAGGGTCATCAATGAGTGACAAAAGATTCTATATGCAGCGAACGGACAAAAGAGGGCTTCTCTATAGTGCATGAAATGTATATATATAATAATAGTTACTGCTTTACGGAAGTTTGGACGTTTAAGCGAAATCAAACTATTCGTATAATCAGGACATTAAAAAGTGAACAGCAGATTAAAAAAACGATATTTTGCATGAGAATCAGCCATCAAACGTTAGGGTTAAAAAATAGATGGACATGGCTGATGATAAGATGATCCTCATAGTAGAGAATTACAATTATTAGTATTTCATCCAGATAGTTATAATTTACGGACCACCTTGTGTGTGTAGTGTGTGAGGTCGTGTAGCGCTAAGTACCCTTCCCCTCAATATTGTTCCCGTACCAAAAAATAAAACATTTTTACATTGCTTATGTATATTACAAAATTTTGTTTCTAAAGTCATATATATTTTTAATAATTTATCGTAGTAAATTTTTTTTTAAGGGAAAATGATCTATAATTTGTTTTTAAATATAATTGTTGGATTTTACTTTATGTTCGAAAACGTCATAAATTGTTACATGAATTTTATTTCCAATATCTAAAAGAGCATATCCTCAGTTCGTCGGATAAATTTCCTATCTATCTGACCTACGGTAATATGTATATATACAGATTGATCAGAATCCTTGAGACCATTCAATATTAAAATTATCCGATTCTTAATATCGCAAATTTTTATATATATTATATAATATAATTAATAATATTATTATATATAATATAATATATATATATATAATATATTTAAATATATTAATATAGATATATATATATATATATAAATATTATATATATATAAATATATATATAATATACATATATATAATTATATATTAATATATATATATATATATATATATATTAAATATTATATAAATTATATATATATATATATATATATTAATTATATGAATAATAATATATATATATATTATAAAAAGTTACAGCAGCAGATCATGTTTATCGTATTATATCAAGATTTGAAATCAAACCGGCAGTTGCTGAGTGTGCATAATATCGAGTAATTATGAAAATTTAATTCCACTATTAAATATACCATCTATACTATCATTCCGTTAACAAAAAAAAAAAAGTCACGAAGTAAATTCTTAAAGTGCTCAGATTTCCATTAGAATGTCACCATGTAAACATGCTCTTCGTAGGATCTTATTAAATTTATTTAAACTAATATTTATTAATACAAAATCACACAAATATTCATTAAATAGTTAAAAATTTATTTAATTAAATATAACTTAATCAAAAGTGTAGATGTAAAACATTCCCCATTATTCCTTTTAACTTAGATATATATATCATATATATTATATATATATATATATATAAATAGATATAATATATATATATATATAATATATATATTAATGATATTTATAATATATATATTAATATATATATAATTTATA
>JABUQX010085264.1:0-22500 GCA_015478945.1 Trachelipus rathkii
GAAGAAGAGAGATCAGTTGTTGTTGACTAACCAATTAATTAGAGAGGTTTATATTCTATATGTGTTGTATCCTCATACGTATTACTTGTGAGTGTATATTAAAATACTGTATTCTCTTTAGGATATATTCAATCAGAGTGACCATCAATTATATATTTAGATAATCGTGATATCTTCTTTGTTTATATGTTGTTTTATAATTTTTTATTCCTGGTTTTCTCCGCATTTTCAATTGTGACAGTACAAGTAAGTATTTCAAAACAAGAATGTATCTACTAGCAGTTTTATGTTAATCTAAACATGATTAACAGATTTCACACATTTCTGGAATAAAGAGAGGACTTCTCATAACTTTGCTACAAAATGAATAAAAAGTACATTGCAAGAAGAGACCTCAATTAATCAGCTTGAAAAATTAAAAAATAAAAAAGCAATCTACCTAACATGCACATATATAAATATACTCTTATTAGAATTAAAGATAGATTAATAATGTTCAATTGTACTTCAAATTCATAAATCTCAAAATTGTATGTGCAAAAACATTAAGCTATTTCACTAGTATCTGCGACCGCACGGCGCTCTGTTCTTTGTTGGGTGTTTACATTTCCTCGCTATATATTATATATTATTATTCTCGCGCTCAGAGTGCTCGACTGATTAGAGGGTCGATAGGGTGAGCTTATGAAAATATTTCTTGGATCAAGCAAGCTGAGATCAATAAAGGATAACCATTGTGCCATTTAACCTTTTATATATGCGAGAACTCACACTTGTATTCACAAGACACAATGGTAGAACACGAGAAAAAAAAAATGTCACTATTTTTGTTTGTCTTCTGAATTTCAGTAGTCAGCTATCTTTATTATAATATATTCAGTTTTTCCATGCAGATTTTAGTTTTTCTAGTCCTTTGAGCATAGCCGCGCACGCTCGCGTAAGGCTATCGGGTAATGATCACGGCCATACAAATAATTATAGTATGGTATACAAATCTCAAAAATCTGTAACAAGTCTCACTTTCCCCCCCCCCCCCCACCCCCGGATCGCTGATCCGGGCGATGAGTAAAAGTTCAGGTTTGCTGTTATTAATTCTGTGTTTGTGGGGGAATGTGGCGATGCCCTTATAGTACTGATTTTAAATATATATATATACTATAGCTAGGTACTAATATATATATATACACTATAACCGTACATATTTGAGTACACTAAAATAATTTCTATTTCAACTATATGAATATATATTATAAACCAAATAGTACCTTAAAAAGAAAGAGAAACTTATAGCTAATTACGATATATAAGAAAATATTATAACTACTATGATTATGAGGTGACAACTATCTAGTATATATAATATAACAGGGTGATTCAAAAAATCTGCGACAAACTCGGAGGCTGATAGAAGCACGATGACGAATAAGGAACCATTATTGTTAATCAATACTTGTTGTAATGAGAGGCGCTTATCGTTTCAAAGTTTAACGTATGTGACGAATGATAAGTAAAAAGATATTAAAAACTACACAGTGAATGTTGTATTGAACCGCTTTCGTAAATTGTTCCTTACATCGTAACCTGGAGATTTTCTGGGTCATTGGCATAAAATTATTTCGGTATGTTAATGTGTGCGTGACGCACATCCTGGTGTACATACGATAATAAAAATATGCGAATATTCTCGAAGCTACGAATTACAAATGCGAAGTACATCTGTATTCTCCGAGTGTTGATAGAGGTAACAATATTACATATGTACTATATTTTGTTTAAACTACACTAGGATAATATGATGTTTGACGTACGAAGGTAATATTTGTAATAAGGCTAAAACAATGGTAGCCTTGTTATGAAATCATTATTCATTTAGGGGTGAAGAACTCAGGAAATAGTGTTCAAAGTGTATTCATGTCCACTGTACCTGAATTACATTTCCGTATACATCGTACTGTTAGCCATTATATGAGCCTGTCTGAATAGTGACTCGTAACCAAACAAAAATATATACTTATCGTGTCTGATTTATATTGATCAAGTAGTATCAGTGAATTTTCGCTGTAAACTAGTATATAATAGCTCAATATTCCTATTACTATCTAGTGTATGACCTAAGGTTTAATAGTAACACAAACACTCTTCAATCTCTCTCCCGATACCCCAATAAGAAAAATATCTAATATATATAGGGTCATTGGAAGAGTGAAATACGGAAGCGCGACACGATGTTTCATGACATTGAGGCTCACGGCAGTGATCATCAGGTTTCCAACCCAAGTCCTCGCGCTAGTCATAAATGCTTCCTCTTTAAGATCAAGATAAATAAAAGTGATAGATTGCTCATGTGTGATCAGGATGTAGATGAGCTGTCCTACGTACTGACTTAACTAGCTGGAGTAACTGAAGTTAACGCTAGTGGTAGTGCGTCATAGAAGTCCTTTAACATGAGGTCTGAATGTTGCAATCCTACATGCCTCTGCCGGGTTTGGCCAAGGGTAGATGGATACAGGTCCATGAGAATTAAACTTTAACCATTTTTTAGGAGGTGTTGCAGTTAAATGCTAATATTAATAGTTTTTTTATAGATTATTTTGCATTTAAGAAGCCTGTCTGGAATTTAGGCGTGTAGTTCAGTTTTCGAAGTAGTAGGGTGCAGGTAACGCAACACCAGGTTTCCATTGTCGAAAAAGAGCATTTTCTTCCTCTGAAGTAGATGATTTATGACCAAACGGTTCGTGTTTAAGTAATTGAGGTTGACAGGTAGGTCATCACCCCCCACTCCCTACCAATGAATTTCCATAACCCCAGATATTGATTTTAATGGTAAATATTTTCGCCTCTGGAAATCAACTTTAACGATTCAAGGCAGCTGGAAGCGTGATATCATCAAGCGTGTGGCTGTTTCTGTACTGTTGAATAGTATAGCACACTACGTGTGAAACAAACGCCCTCTATCGGTAAACAAGACATGTGCAGAAAGGCAGGATTATCGATGATATAATTATGTATATATATGTATATAGTATATATGATACCGTTGCAGAATCCACCGAAGGTCACAAAGTGCGCACTACTAGGGGTGCGAAGTCGTTTATGGACTCAAAGTCCTTTGTACTTTTCTGAGTATGGTTGAGTAATGCATGAAGGCTTGCTTATCCTTATGGCTAAGACCTCGAACTATGATAATTACACAGACACTGATTTTAGTAATAATCATACCACTCAATGGCACTGGCAATGGCGCGTTGAGCTAGTCCGACGAGGTCGTTGGCATGACATCTCTACATAAGCACCTCTTTACTTCAAACGCCAGCGAGTCCTCCGTGTACGTATTAAACCGGTCTTCCACCTATTAGCATAGATACTACGGGAACGTAAGGGTCCCATTATCCGATAATGAGTGCTGATGAAGGCGGAGCAACTATATGTGTATTGGGGGTGATTTCTGTGTGGGAATATGTTCACCCAGTAAATGAGCAATGTGCCTCTTTATCGTCACTTTCCCTCGCCGCACCGGGAGAGATAGACACATTACATTGATCGGTTAATCATCGGGAAGAGTGGTAGTGATACATTTTCGATAAATCGAATTTAGCCTACACTGTACTGATTAGGTATTGAATCAACGATGATCATTGGGGCAATGGTAAAGGTATTGCCACGTGGTTTCTGGGAAGGACCTTGAGCGTACAGCGTCACGATGTAGCACCGCACAAAGCCGACAGTTAAAAATTGAGCTTATAACTTCTCTACGGTGGAATCCAGTCCCGTAAACCGTACATGGCACCGCACGTCAACCCACAACACCTAAACTAGTGTAGGGCCCCTTCAATTCCTCCCGTAACTTTCAGAAAACAAGAGTCCCATTACAAACAATAGGTTTATATAAACATAAAATGTTCTTTATAATCAAGTTATTTGTACAGTATCGAGAACACGTCCGCGAGAGAGTCTTGTTCACACGCATGAGGCATTTTAAATCACCCTATATATATATAAATTAATATTATCAGATATAATTATTAATATTTATATACGCTATATATATATATTATACGTAGATATAATATATATTATATATAGTTATTAAAATAAGAATGTTATATAGTATTATACCGAGGCTAAATGAGAGAGCGTGACATGTTTTTCCTTTTCTCTCCTATGATATCATCTATTATATATTACTCCTATATATTATATTATAGTCCAAGAAAAATCATCATTATGCTTTTAATTCTCTACATTCTTATGTGCAAGTGATATGTATTTGAAAGAGAGTAAGGGGTACAAAACTTAAATATCTTTTAATAAATCACTGAAGTGAGTTGTTCGTGAATTACTGATTTACAGCTTTAAGGTGAGTAAAATTGCAAATTTTTGATTTGTTGCCCTACCAAGGGTAACAGTAGGTAAAAAACTGTTTGGCAGGACTTTTGCTACAAAACTCCTTGATTATGTACTTGTGGAGTTTAGTACATGTCAGATGTGCTAAACAGCACATTTCCACCCAAGATTGTGAAGAAAAGAAACAGAGAAGCTTCAATTGGATTATTATTATGTCGTACAGTTGCTGCTCTACTTTTTTGGTTAGAAGCCCTAGTTGTGATTAAGATTATAGTTTCCCACTTCGAGCGAAAGCCCAACCTCATTATACCTCTGTGGAAGTTTCGTAACAACCCTAGGGATGAGCTACGCGTCAAGGATACAAAGAAAGCAAATATGACACCATATTGGCTATTTCCAGAAAATACCCTGGCGAGAGCCTACGAAATCATGATAAGTAATAGTATCGCAAACAATATGGAAAAGGTAAAGAAGGCATATCCTTTTTACCATACTCATAGGTTAGAGTTTCCCATCACATCTCCCTCATCTTCCAGAATGCCAGACTAAATATTACCAGTTGACTACATAATACAGGAACTACCAATAAAGAAAAACTACTATATTTTTTTTACATTCACAAAAAATTCTAATATAAAAAAGGACCTTATTTCTATCTTGTAAGATTAATATATATATGTATTTATGAAAGTCCATGACATATAAATTAAGGATAGAAAGCTAACGTTTTCTAACAGATAATTATGTAGGCAGCTTACTTATATATATTATAATATAGTATATATAGTATAGTATATAATATATATATAGTATTTTATATATTATTTTCTATATACTATGATATATTATTATATCATAAAGTTAATATATATATATATTATCATTACATATATAAATCCAATAATTTGCAATCTTCATATATATAAGTAAAAGGTTTATAAAAGTATATAATATATATATAAATATATATTATATTGATATATATATTATATAGTATGATAAATATATAAAGTATATAGTATATTATTATAATAATATATATTTATATATTAATCTATATATGAATTAAATATATATATGAAGTAATATTAATTAATATATAATATATATATATATTAAATACGACATTTGATTAATATTAAATAAGGGAGAAGTATATATAGAGAAGATAATATGATAGAGATAGTTATAGTAGAGAGCAGTAGAGAGTAATTATAGAAGAGAGAAGAGAGCTATAGAATATAGAGGCAAGATAGACGAGTGTTCATTGAGATTGCAGAAAATACTGATTGTGCTGATTTGAAATACGATTTAGGCTCATTGTTCGCAGCAACTCTTACGGTGGCATATTGTCCCTCAATTGACGGTGACCGCGCAACAATGCGGTTTTTTTTGGGGGGGGTTTCAATCCCAGAGAAGGCAGTTTATATTCATTTACTGGTCTCATTGCTAAATCTTTTATATTTAACAGAACACTATATTATATTATAGGTGAATTATGCCGAATTATGTAGCGTTAAACTATATTTAGTAACTAGTGTGTATAAGAAGCGGATAGTTACAGAGATATAAGTCCAAATTAGAACGACTTCAGAAGCTAAGTTTTACCGAGCTATTAACGTAAATATAATTTTATTAGGGGGAATTGTCAAAACCCATTTGCATTTAAATAATTTATCGGAGATATCACTATGTATATATCTATATAGCAGGTTTTCTCTTTTCTTTGTTCCTACGAAAGATGATGAGCTCATTGAAACACTGCTTAAATTGCTTAAATTCCTTATATGATTAACTGAGGGAAAAGATTGACGTAATTGAAGAATGATGCATTGGTGGCATGCATTCCGAGCTCACATCGTTGGATTTCAGAAGGATTTTAGGAAATTGATCTTGAAGGACTATACAAATTACAAGAACAAGCTTAATAAGAAAAATGGGGCGCCGCATGTCATTAAAGGTGCCTTATTTACTCTCGCATTTGGACTTTTTTTCGAGAGATAATTTAGGGGATGACTAGTGATGAACGCCGTCTCATGATGATGTGAAAAATATTCTCACTCAGGATATTCAGATAATGGACTGATAGCAATGCGATACCAGGGACGTTGGGAATAGTGCCATGATAAGGCTGATATATTGTAGGAAGAATTGCTATGATAAGAAGAAGTCAAATCCTATTCAACAAGAGGAAAAATCGTTTATGCTGGATTGAATGCACTTGAGTACCTATTTTAATATAGCAAAAGTGATAAGCATCTACGTTGATTGAGAGCAATATAAACAGCATGGACAATGTATATATTTATGGAGGAATATTAAAATATATATCATCTCTCCTCGAGTCAAGGATAGAAAAGATGCAATAGGTTTATAAAGCTAACTCTCACCGTACGACGTAAATTTAATAACGTTCAAGATAAAAAATTGGACATAAGAGTACCCTACAGTGGTAGAAATAAGTCATTAACTTAATAACACTTAAAAATATAATCTCGAGATAACTTTATAAAATAATTGGCAATAACAAATATCTCAAAGTATCGATGATATAGAAATAGAGATTAATGAAATTTCTGTTCAAGCGAGCAAAAAATATATAACATTCCAAAACTAAGAAATTAAAAATATACATTTTTTTGTATGTGTTACATAGTGTTTATTGAATCTGAAAAGTTTCTCATGAATTCTTTACCCCAAAAAAGTAAGAAGGTATCGCCAAGTATCGATGGCCCAAATTGAACCGATACCCCTAGAAGTACGCGATCTATACGCGATCCCCAACTTAAACAGATAATCTACTACTCAGGAGATAATCCCAAAAAAAAGGCCGTATAGGCTGTCCGAGTCACCTTACGAGAGAGATAAACCGATGATGAGAGATATCCAGGATACTATCGGTACATCCGTAATATATACTGTATATAGCGATATAATATATATAGATGATGGTTCTATATAATACGTAGGACTTTTAGGAAATACAACGTGAAAGATATGTGCAGAGTGATGGAAGGTCTACTGTATCTTAAATAAATAAATATATATAAGAAGCAAGTATCGGATAATTTTATTCGGAATTAATGATAATAAATAATAATTGAAAGCTAATAATATATAATAGATGAATATATAATTTTTACATCACAAACAGAACAAAAGACGTGTTCGCCATGATCAACATTCTTGTAAGTAAATTGAAACAGTTTTATAATACCATTATCATAAGAAGAATCCAATATATATATATGAGAAGGTAATAATATATATAAATATAATGAATAATATTAGTCACAGGGAAATAGTAATATCCTCATTATCTATTCTCAATAATACCTGGCTCGATAAATAAAAGTAATACGAATAAGAATAATAAATATAAGTAGTAATATAATAATAATATATATATATAATATAATGAATATAATAGAGTGACATTAATATATAATAATGAATAAATAATAATATATATAGTATAATGTATACTCTAACGTTCCATAATAAATTAATTCACATTAATATAATAATTAATTATTATTATTATTATATAAAGATATAGAACAATTAGTTTAATCTTTAACTTTATTTATAGATTGAACCTCCTTATAAACACTCCTAAGCCTTTTTGAAATAAAAAATCCGGGTCATTCTCAAACTCTCAATGGTCTATCTATTATACTTGCGGGGCGCAATACAATACCATTGATTTTGTCCACTCACAAATTTATGAACTTTCTTCCATATATATTATATATATGTATGTAATTTATTGAATTAATATTTACTTATTATGAGCAGTATCTAGTCTATTACCGAAGTAATTATGAAACCTATATAAGGTTATTGATGCACTTTATATTATTTTGACGAGTTTTTATAAATTTCCTCTAGAGTGTGAGTCATAAACAGGCTGTATAGTATATATCTCCTTATTATAGTTATTAGGTAAAATATACTTCTACGAACATTGCCAAAGTGAAATTAAGTTGAGAAGTAGAAAATTTTACACCTAAATGATCCCCACTCTTTATTAGGGTCTAATCATGTAAAGAACTTGATTTGCATAATAATTATGTATAACATATCTTCCTTGAGACTTATGTTGTCATTTTTTTTAATATACTCATGTTGAGGGCAAGAGATACTTATGTGTGCAAAGAGATAAACTAGGCATACGATATGTTATTGTGGTGGTGATATTTTGATAATGGCGTCCTAAGTGTAGTTTTGATATACCTTACCCTTAAAGATGTAGGTACTATATTAGGGGTATACCAAGGAGTTTATCCTAGCAAGGCTTTGAAAACCAAATATACGATTAGCGAATAAAGAATGGAAAACTGCATGTTGTCTATAAAGTTTACCGTCTGGAAAAATATCTTATAAGCTTACACTCGAAGTAGAAGATTGAGGCACATTGAGTCTTATGTGAAACCAGACAAATCTTTAATTATCTCTCGTCCCCTGTAGTCGTAGCTCTCTCCTTGCCCGCCTAACACTTCGAGTAGTCTAGTTGGTGTTCAACTCGTAACTAGGTAATAGTCATGACTAATAACCATACCAAGTCGTATATATCGCATTCAATAGATCCATACTTTTGTGCAATAAACGCACACAAATTGTATTTGTTATCGAACTATTTTGATGAGGTATCTACTCTCTTATTTACAGGAGTAGGAACCTATATCTTACAAGGGTAACGAGGTTTAGAACCTACCACTCTAGAGCGAACAGTATGACCAATAACCATACCAATATATATTTATGTTGCGAATATTTTATTGCAACAATAATATCTTTGGAATACCTAATATGTCCATTACAAAGATTACTCACGAGCTGTATGCCCCTGACCCGCGAGTGTTAGCGGGGTAAACCCCGTTCGGAGGTTTAAGGTGTCCAAGTATCACTGCCCTTCACAAGTCCTCTTGGGGCAAAGTGCGCACAAGCTATTCATAGAGCGAGTAAATGATGAGATTTCCTTTTTAGCTAATCGTACTTGGAGTTACAGTATACTCATAAAGAAGTGTAATAAAACTCTTGGTAGACGTTAACATCTTAAAAGTGGATAAAGCGGATTTTCAACCCACTTAGGACTCAATTACAATATACATACTACACAGTAGTATATATATATAGATAAAAGATATATATATATTATATAGTACTATTCTATAAATATGCGCGAGCGCGACACCACAGCGAGGCACAACACACATATACAGCTATAACACACCATTATAACACTCCACACACTAGTTATATTATATATATAATATATATATATATTAATATATATATATATATATATATAATATTATAATTAGGTGGTATCTACACTAACTAATAAATGAATATAGTATATATACCCTATATTATCAACGCAGTGATTATCTATCGAGTAAAAAAAGCTATACATTATAGTATATAGGTTAACTATACTAGCTATTATATATATATATAGAGAGAGATAGCTGATATAAACATAATATGTATATTAGAATATCTATATATATCTATAAATACTTCCTATAGAAATTATACATGTAAGTCTAATGAATGCAAGACAATAAAAAATTTCCATTTTTAAACTTTAGTTTTATTTGTTTTCTTTTTAAATATTTCTTTTATTTTAGAAAACAAATTAATTAAGGTATACTATGAAATTTTTTATATATATAGAGAGTGAGTGAGAGACGTAGTATATATACCTATATATAGTAGGCTAGGTTTATTACAATTATAAGTATTTATCATAAAAAATATATTATCAAGACTATTATAATGAATAGTATTATGTATTTAAAAAGAAGATTATTTATTTTTTTTTAACATATAAAAGAATATAGCTATAGTATTATATCCACTTAAGATGACAGGTAAAAACCGCAAAGTAATGAATTTCATACACACACCGTCCGGGCGGTCTCTAATATCTACGGCCCTCCAAAGTATATATATATATATAATCATGTGGTAGTAGACGCTATATATGTTGTGTTGTGTGCTGTCGTGTGTGTATGTGTGTGTTAAAGATATACATATTTGTTTTTATATACGAAGTATTACATTAGTTGTGAAGTACTAGATAAACAGGTCAGAAAAATTATCCAATTTAAAATACTAACCCCAAAGATGTTAGTTTGTCGTAGTACAAGAATTACAAAAGCAACTGCCCTCAGCAAAAATCTTTACAGCGTGCGCAGCTCAAGCTTAGTCCCTGTTAACCTAATAAAATAATCCGCGCGAAAAATAATCAATCATATATATAATAATAATAATACCCCGCTAATAATTTAATAATTAAATAATATGTGGTAATAGATGAGAGAATGATGTACAATAATTTTGTTCAAATATATGTAGCCTGTAGAGTAATATAATAATAATAAATAATACATACACTAATAATCGGCCAATTCTAAAAAATATAATCAATCACATAACACATAATATCGAGAGTGGACGTAGATAATGAATAATAGCGATAAAATACACGATTCCAACTCAATCCATAATAATACATGAATAATAATAATAATCAATAGAGACCACTAATAATAATAATGTCAATCCCAATAATAATAATAATAATGATAATGATATAATGATATGATAAATGATATATGATAATATAAGCAAGAATAATGATGATACATGATGTCGAAAAAGATAGAGTGACACGAGAATAAGAATAAAAGAGTGATAATAATAATAATAATATTATATATTATAATAATAATCAATAATACACTCACAATAATGATAATAATAAATGAATAAATAATAAAATAAGCTATCCGTCGCTCGAGCCCCCTCACAAAGAATCTTTATAACGTGATTCCATACACTGTTATTAGTTTTTTACCTAGTAGTAGTAGTAGTAGTTACGTAGATGCTAGTTAGTAGTAGTAGTGAGGGCGAGAATGCTCCTGAAAAAGAAGTGATATAAAGAAAAAGAAGTGAGTGAAACTAGTATGTATAGCTTCAACGGCATAGTAAATAGTGCCACGGTATGATAGTGCTTACAAACTAGTATTGGTATCTATCAGCCAGCAGGCAGAGTGTCGCGCGAAGATTATAGCCTCGATTATTCATTTAGTCATCGTGGTGTAGGTGTAGGAAAATATTATGCATCATATTCAATATTCAGTAGTATTCTGTTATTAAAGCTCAAAATAATTTGTATCTTTTGGGACTTTTTTGTATTACGAGAGAGAAAAGATTATTAGCGCATTTTTCGTATTTGTATAGCCGGTATATCATTCATTTATTATTTCAGTGATGAAAGAAAATTGTCGTTCTATTTGAGGATTATCTTTATTTTTTTTCATATGTAATAAAATTATCATTAATATTTTATTAGTAGTAATATTATTTTAATATTACTTATTATTATTTTATTATTATATAAATTAAATTATTAAATTATTAGTATATTATTAATTATTATTCCATTAATTATCGGTAAAATTATGGTAATAATTAATTATATTATTGATTATTATTATTATTTAATTATTATTAATTATTATTATTATATTATTATTATTAATATTATTCATGAGAATTTCTCATTTATTAATATTTAACTTATTGATAGATTATTCATTACATTTACAGACATTTATAAATAATTATATTTTTTTTCTCATTATTTTTTTTTCTCTATTTTTAGATTCCATATTATAAATTTATTATTATTATTCATTCATTATATATTTATATATTATTAATAAATATTCTTATTAATTTAATTATTAATATTTTAATTATATTTAATTATTATTTTTTTATTTATCTATATTTTTTATTGTCAAAATATTTATTAAAATGTATCCATTATTATTATTATTATTCATTCTATTTATTATTATTATTAATTAATATGTTTGAAAATTATTATTGTCTTTTTTTCTGTACATATTATTATAAGTAAAATTTATCTTAAAAGTTATCATGAAATTTAATTTTCTATTATTATTATATTTATATTATTGAGAGTGATAATTTTATTATTATATATTATTTATATTAATTATTATTATTATTAATTATATTATTATTAGTTATCATTTATTAATTATTGATTTATTATTATTATATTATCTTATTTATATTTAATTATTATATTATTAGTTAATTATTATTATTTTAATATTACTATTAATATATTATTATGATTTTTAATATTTATTTATATTTAATTAATTAATTATCTATTATTTAATAATATTATTATTACTCTTTTAACATCTTTGAACTTCTTTTTTATCTAATCATTATTATTATTTTTAATATAATTATTATTTAATATTTATATATTATTATTATTTATTACTTATTATTATTATTATTATTATTATTAATAATAATAATAATTAAATAATAATTAAATAAAATTATATATTTAATTTATTAATTATTATTCATTATTTAGATTATTAATTTATTAATTATGTATTATATTAATTATTATTATTATATTATTAATATTAATTATTAATTATTATTATTTATGTAATATATTTAATTATTATTGATTATTTAGCTTCCATATTATTATTATCATCGTATTATCTATATTATTAGTTTTTCGATTCATATCAAGAGCCGCTCTACATTATTGATATATATATATTATTATTATATTATTATTTATTAATAATTTAATCATTATATATATATATAAATTACTATATTTAATTAATTATAATAATTATATAATTATATAATTATTATTTTTATTAAATTATTTAAGATTTAATTTAATAATATATAATAGTATTATTATTATTAATATATATATATTGATTAATTTATAATTATTTATAATATAATTAATTATTAATATTATATATAATATTATTTATGATATATGTATTTCTTATAAACTTGTATTATTTACTATTGACATTACATAATTTATTATATATGTCATAATTATTCTGTTATGACACAATTTTGCAATTCCTAAGATAAATTCTTTATTTATTCAATATTCGATAAAATTTTTTTCGTGAAGTCCTAAAATAATTATTTAAAAATTACAATTACAAACAGTAAGACAATAATAAAAAATTATATTAAAATTTAAACAACATAATTAAGTTGATAATGTAAAAAATAATAAAAATAATTATTATATGAAAGATACCTTTAATTTTTTTATTTTGAGGGACATGAGTTAAATATTTCATGTATATATATAAATTCTTCAATTGCGGGCTAGAATGTTATCAGGTATGAATAAATGATAATTCAATAGTTTCTTAAAATAATATTTACTTTAATCGAATAAATGATTAATTAATATTACAAATCACTAATAAAATTAGATATAAAAATATTAAAATATTTAAAATATAAATTTTTAGATTTAAAAAGTTGAATAAAAATTTTTTAATTAACATTGTAGACGAAATAATGAAATGAAAATAATTAATATAAATATTATAAGTATAAATGTTAATGTTAATTCAGGTGACTTACTACTGTTAATCACTACTGTTATCGTTATAACTTACAACAACTAAAACTACTACTACTACTGTTTAAACCTGATTTTCTACTGACTACTACTGACTACTAAGATCAATGCCAGAGATCAGAGTGATCCTAATATTTAATAATAATAAATAATTATATAATAAGTATAATTAATTAAGTAAATATTAATAAAGAGTAATATAATTAATAAATAATAGTAATATAGTTAAAATTATGCAAAATAAGGTCAATAAGAATCCAAAACATATATTTAATTAATGGTAAATTTGAAACAAATAGTTATAATACCAAGAAAAAATGTTTTTGTAAGTAGAACTCTATATGAAATCGAAGAAATAGAGTGTTCAAATATGAAATGAAACAAAAGCCTTTTGTTTAAATTGACTTGTTTATAAAAGAAATATTTCATTAAACATCGAGGTGATACTTTTGCACTATTTTACAGGATAATTTAGACTTTTTACATTGTATTTCTGAATGCAAGTTTAAATTTTCAATTTCAAACATGATAACATATAATTTAGGGTTAGTTGAAAGAGATGTAGAGACTATACTTGGATTTGATCTCATGTCAATAGTGACCAAGTATGAAATCTTTTACAAAATTTATCAAAGTTATAGTAAGCTAACCTTTAGTTTCATGAAGCAAAGGAATAAGATATAATTAGAATCTAGGTAAAAGTTATACGTAGAATATATCGAGCCCATAAACTCTATAGTTTTCAAACATCGTTACATTATAGATAATGATCATCTAGAGAAAGATATCCTGTAGGTACTACGTTTATAAATAGTGTTTTATGTATTATTCTACTATATAAATCAGAACAACTAGTTTCGTGATAAATAGCGTGGTGCACCTACATCTATACCTATATTCTCTTATGATGAACAAAATTACTCAGTGGATTGAAAGCTTTAATTAGAGATAGATAAGTAGGTGTTATCGTTTTCAAATGTCTTGTTTGTTTTATATGTTAAATTTAAAAGTAGATAAACAACAAAAAAATGCAAGCTACAAAACTTGCTTATTCTCAAATGATATTTACCTACTGTCCGGAAACTCATCTGAACAGGCCGAGCTTCTCGTTACAGTACACCTCGAAGTGCTCGCTGTATTGAGTTACGTTCCGTCCTAGTCTGCAGAGAGAAAACTAACTGGCTAAAAACGATTCGACACGTTTACTGTAAGTATCTAGATAGACAGTGGTGTCGTTGAAGAATTCTCGCGTCAAGCAGTTGTGTGAGCGCGCCTATAAACACATTGACATCTCAAATAACTGTGCGATATATAGCATTCTCCACCTTTGTTATATTTTCCGATTTTAATCTCATTCTGCATCGTCCATTTTATATGTTAAATACGATTACAGAGGGTAAAAGGATCAAGATTTTTTATCCATATTATTAGCTCCTAAAACTCATTAATTGACGTTTGTAGAATTTGTGAGGATATTGTGATGGCTCGCACGCTAATTACCATGTTCACTGCATTTATGCTATTATATTAGGCAATGTAGGTAGAAGTAACGTGTTGGATAAAAGGTGTTAACTAGCTCTATTATCATTGGTTCTTTAGTTAAATTTACTATGCTAGGCTATATGACAGGTAGTATACACAGTAACACACACACTATGTGGTTAACTTATAGCTGCTTTGGTGTGTCAGCTGGAGTAATGAGAATTCGAGATGATTTAAAAACGGTGCATAAGGGAGATCAAATTAATTAGTGTTTTAAATTGATATAATGGGCACGGGAGGAATACTTGGGTTGACATTAGAGGTGTTATTGTAAATTATTATGAGATAACGGTTGTTCAACGTGGTTGGATAGTTCTTTTGCTTGTTGTCAGCATAAAGGAAATGGATTTGTATAAAACTAATCTGTCTAGTAGAAAAGGGTATAGAAGGAGTATTCCATTGTGTTATTTCTATTAGTTTAGTTCACAATTAACTATCACTTTTTTAGTTTGTTTTGACCTTTCACTGAATGATTTATTAAGAATCTTATTAATATGTGAGGGTGATAAGTGGAAACTCGATAAATATCTGAGGTATAAGAAAGTAAGTTAGAGGAAAATGTCCTTTAAACATTTGTTCTTGTGAAGAGATTAAAATTAACTATTACAAAGTCGGGGATTTATGTGTTACAAAGAAATTAATTAAGATGTAATTGGTATCTATAACGATAATACTTAATTGACACGCATACATTTAATGATGGTAAATGAAAAAACTTAAACAATAATTAATGAGATGTAATATATTATTAGTATATTACCATCTCTGTTTATGGGTTATTCCTAGCAATATAAGGGTTATTGAATAAGTTTTAAGTGATACATTGCTCGCACCTATAATCAAGGTGTGTAATTTCGACATTGTGAACGGTTTTTGGATGTTAATGTTTAGTTTTACTGGATTACTGGGTGTTTATTATAAGTTTGCTCAGTAAGACTAACACGTTAACACGTTTTTATACAGCTCTCTTTTCTACAGATTACCATTTGTTTATAACTTTTATACTGAATTGGCGTTCACAGATTTTATCTTCAGAGTCTATAATATTGTAGAGAGAAAGTGGTGAATTATTTTCATTATGTTTCTTCACATAGTATTGGCTACAAATATATCGTTTTTATCATAACTGGGTCGACAATTCAATTTATAGAGAGTTTCTATTCAGAATCTTTTCTAACATTCTTTTAAATGAATAGCTCCTTAGATTGTACTCTTTTGGATATCTATTTTTTAAAACAAAAACTCTGCAAACCGATATGCCAATGATATTTCTGTATTAGTTGATATATTCACATTAAATATAACTAAGTATTATTACATAACTAAAAAACTTTCTATTCTATAATCATTAACAGTGATAGACTTCCCGTTTAAATTCAATGAACGATTGTTCAGTTAGTTTATTATAACAGATTATGGCTTCCTGTAGCTAAGAATAGGAGTCTGTACAGGGGGAAACTTGTTTTCGAGCTTTCTTTGATAAATTCTTTAAACTTCCTCGCTTTGTACGCAGATTTTAGTTTGATTTCTTTCATCTTAGCTTTTCTTCAGGTCTTATCGTAGATTTCACATATTATCATATCTTTTATATTTTTTAGTGCTTCGTAATTTAATTCTGGGAGCAATTCTATCAAAATAAACGTTGTTGAAAATTAAAGAGCTTTATTTATTGATTTATTGTCATGTATCAATTATTATTAATTTTTGAGTTTTACTTTTTCGGTTTTTTTATTATCTTTCGAATTGGTATATCATGAGGTATAATCACAGTCATTTTTTCTGGTTGCTCACTACCAAAGGATTCCCACACAAAACATATTTCGATATAATATTACAAGATTAGGCGAAACTTTTGAGGGATATCGCTTTAATATAAACAATAGATTATGTTTTAATATTAAATCTTCTCGGCCTTCATCACGTGTGGGCACAGATAGTGATTGAAAAACCTGTTTTTGGTGTGGTAACTATATAAAATTTTTTTTTGGGGGCTGGGGTCGCGTGGCCTCCCCATACCGTCGCGATGCCAATCTTCACATGCATCTTATCTCATCATTATCCTCAAAGAATAAGTTTTGAGTAAATTATTTCTAGAAAACATCACACTGACATAGAGAAGATATTTTACTCTTACTTCACAATCTTAACATGTCTTTTTTTTGTCACACAGAACAAATTGTTTTATTATTAATAATCTGTTATAATTTCCTATGGTGGGTGTGGACCGTCAATTTTGGGGTGCGGAACTCCACTGAGGAGCGCCTTTATAGACGGTGTGTGTTAAGGTCAAATTGAGTGTTGTACGGCATGTATCGGCAACAATCGCGAAGCTATCAGACGATACGCCGATCGTTAGCGATGCCACAAAGCCGTGCTTGTTTTGAGTGAGCGCGGATGGCTTGTACCGCATCCATAAAGCTTCGTGAGGAATGTGTTTACTACTCAGCATACGCGGAGTCCAATAGTTTTCAGCTTACTTCACCTACTGACTGATGAGAGTAAAAATCTTCCTTAGACAACCTACACTTCAAATCTCACGTTATACCTTACTAACTCATAAACCTACTAAGACTACTATTTTAACTTCTATTTCAATAAAAGGGAAGGAAGAGTAGAGAATGGAGGAAGAACATACTCTCGCGACCGACCGACGCGGTATAGTGAGTGTACAGAAACTACTGTGCTCGGAACCTCATAATAGAAACTCGGAACGAGAGAAACTATAAAAATAATAGAAAAATTATCCAACAACACACTATAAATTCTTACTGGTGGTATTCCCGATTCCAATATGTATGAACGCATAATGTGGTTGTGTGAAGCCGCAATGTGGCTGGTTAGGACTTCTTGGGCTAGGATTGAGGTGGGTTAGGCGGGCGGGTGCAGGGGAGCGTCTGAAGTGTGAAATCCGGCTCGGTTGCGAGTTGGGTGGAGAGCACGCGTAGCTTAGGACATAGAGAAGAAGCTGATCTCTGTTAAATAAAGGATTCTGCGAGCGCTCAGGTAGTGTTAGGGAATGGAGACTGGAAGAGCTGAATGCGAGTGAGAGTTGAGCGCCAGCTCAGGCATTTACGTTGGAGGACATAGGTAGTTTCACAGGTTGGTCTGAGTGAGATTAATTTTTTGAGTAAAATTAAAATAAGGTTGTTGCAAGGTTGGGTGGTACTGAGTGGTACGAACCGCTGGCCTGTGGTTTCTTTTGGGAGATTTGTGGTATGTTTGGTTCTAGGTTGACTCGGATATCTCAAATGATATAGCTTCAGAGACGCAGAGTACTTTAGTGTTAGGAGACCTCAGTCACCAAGCTTCAGGTCTTTGTGGTTTCTGGGCGCGAAATGCAGCCAATCAGGTTTAGCTTTCTAAGACATACATCGCAGTTATAAGGTGTCCCTAGGAAAAGTCAGTAGGGAAGATGACTTAATGATGGTTCGGGTGGTGCCCTAAATCGAGGGCGAGGAAGAATGCGTACACCTCAGAACGTAGTTAGTGCAATACTTGCTAATGGGCTTTGTATTAAATTTTGAGGGGCGCACTCAGAGGGGTTTTTCGTTGGGCCTACTTCATATCTGTTATCACCACTCTCGTATGTCAGACAGGGGGTTTGGTCACTCACCAGTTCCAGTCCTATCAGAGGAGAATGATATAGACGATGGCAATGCATGATTAATATTCTCGACTAATTTCAAATATTCTATAATTTTCGGGGGTAAATTTTGGGACCGGCACGTGACACTGGGAAGGATGGTTTATAACGATAGTTCATCCAGGTGTTCTGGAGTAATAAACTAAAGATACATTTACTAAGTAAGCTGGTCATCTGAAACACGGAGGGATTTATAAAACAAATTTTGCTCCATTGATTGCAGACGCGCGAGTGGTGACTTATGTCGCGGCGACATAAAAGCTATAAACCATAGCCTCGCGTCTTAGCGCAATTTCGTGAGTGGTGTTCAAGTGGCTATGGGATGACGGGACATTGCGAGGTAAGCGGCAAACACTTCGACTGGTAGAGGATTTTTTCGTACAAGCGGCTCGGGGGAGCGGACAATTGACACGTGAAATAAGAACAGAACAGGTCACAAAAACAATTGAAAAGCAGAGACGAGGTATATTAAATTTTTAAAGGAGAGAGAGAGGTGATTGAGATCACTGGCTTGGCGCGCCTTTGCGGGCGGCTCCACGCATCGACGGGAGCCTGATTGAGCTTTAACCTTCTTGCTTTTTTGAGGGAGTTCTCAAAACACCCTTTAGTTGAGATCTATATCCTTAAAACAATTTATTTTAATCAAAATATTTGATACTTATTTACACCTCATATTTAATAGACTCAGCACCGTCGAAAGCAGCAACGGTGCACTGTCAACTCATACTCTCTGCGTCAGATTCTTTCTCTATTCTTTCCTCCTTATTCAATCTTCTCATTCTTCCTTTCTTCTTCTTTCCTCATCCTCTGTTTTGTATTCCTACATTTCTTCTTCTATTTTCAAAGGGGGACCCCTCCGGTGGGGTCTCTGGATCCCGAGACGAATCCAACTCCGACTCCGTCTTCCGTCTCAGACTTGACTCCTTCAACTTCTCCAAGTTTCAGTCCTTCTAAGATCTTTTTAATTTTTGGGGGGCCAGCGGCCCCCATTACTGGAGGGAGACTCAGAGAAACGTAATCTCGTCTCGAGAGATTGCGTCATGCATATAAATCACATCCTGAATTTTAGTCGATACCGTTAGGCTAATGGTTTTCAGGGCGAATTTGACTTTGGGGCTAAGGAAGGACAGCACCCCTTGGGGGGGACTCACCAAAACTCGCGAGGAATCAGTTTATCACCTTAATAGAACATATACCAAGTTGAAAGCGATACTTAACTCAACCATGTAGTATTAGATTGGATCAGACCGGATGCTGAGAAGAAAACCACAGGTGGAATCCGAGTCAAAGTGCGTAAAAAAAACGATCCTTACAGGGGACGTTTTTCGACTCATTCGATTTCTTCGGAAATCGATCTTCGATGTAATATAATAAATAATAATGTGTATGGGATGCCGCTCGCGTCTCAAGTCTGTGTATGTCCGTCAAACAGACTTCGTCTGTTTGACCTCCAAATGGTCGGTCGCCAGAACGCTCTAGGCTTAAACTCATCAGCTCGGAAGCTGCCAATGCGCGCGTAAGCCAGATCGCCGTAGCCACCCTCGGGGGTGACCACCTCATATACATCCTACAGAACCTGAAATCTTACACGGGTTCGAGCTTATCCATATCATAGAATTACAATATTCCAAGTTTCAGAGCTATATCTCTTATACTTTTTGAGAAAAGCTGTAGGATGTCAGACTGTCGGAATACTACTATATATATATATATAATATATATATATTAATATATATTATATTATATATATATATATATAATAATATATAATACATATTTATATAATAATATATATATATAAATTATATTATATATATATATATATATATATATATATATATATATATATATATATATATATATATCAGGGTAAAAAACCATGTTTTTAAAAAAAATCAAAAACCATAGGGTTTTTCATTAAAACCAATAAACACTCTGTTTTTATGGTTTATTTGTTTTTTACCTTTAAAATTAATATTTAAAAATTTTTTTTTTGAACCCAAAAAGAAAATAATTAAAATTTGTTAGTTTTTTTAATTAATGTTTTGTTCTTTGAAGTTAGAAATTTTTAAAAAATTTGAGTTATTATTAATGTTTTCCTAATAGTTATTTATTATCTCATATGTGATTAGAAAAAGCAAATAAATAAACCAAAATAAAAGTGAAAAAAAAGTGGTTTTTTAGTTGGTTTAAACCAAAAGTAACATGTTTGTTGGTATAAACCGAATGTTTAAACCAAAAAAATAATATATAATATATTATATTACTATGATAACAATGATATACTACACTATTATATATATATATATTATATTATTTTTATATATATAATATAGATATGTATAAATTGAAAAAAAAATATAATATATATATATATATATATATATATATATATATATAAGAGTAATTAAAAACAAAAAAGGAAGAAATAACAGACTACTGATTTACCACAATTTTGTTATTATTCTTAACACTGGCACAAAGATTATTGCGGCAAAACATTTGAGGTCATTTTTATAGGTAACTTGTTGCCTGATTCCATATGAACTCCGTTTTCCTAGATTGGCTTAGTTTTGAGTACAGGGTGGTCACAAAATCCATTAATAAAACAATTTTATGCTTAAGGTTTGTAACGGTAATTAAATAACACGAAAGATATATATCAAGTGTTATGAGTAAGTAAATAATGCTAATAGGATCAAACACATTCCATTCAGTAGATGAAATATCACAATTTTATTTGCATTACCAGATCGTGTCTTTATGATTGTTCTTCCTGTTGCATTGACTGTGGACAATCACGTTGAAGACTCCAACAATAGTCTGCCATCATGTGTGTATCCCCATCTTCCTTGGTCTCTTTCTTCCATCACCTTGAAACTTCAAACTCCCTTTTCTCCATACATCCTTATCACTTTCAGACCATTAAGTGACTATGTAGAAAGTGAACTTTATGCTCATATTAGCATTCAAATTTTTGATTCTGAAAGCATTTTTTGTACGAGTTTTACATAGTTGGCAGATTTATGTTTGCCCAAAAAGTTCTGACAACCAAGACAAAACTCTTCCAGGCAGATGCTTCAATATGAGTCATGGAAATTTATGAAATTGTCCATCCTTGATGATTTTGGCGAATTTGAGGGCCGAAAGATTCCGCTTTGAGTTTCTCCTATCAACCCTGGAAAAATCTGCAAACAATTTGAATTCACCATTTGCTTCATCAGTCCTAGTTTGATGGGAGTGGTGGCAAAATAATTTTTCCCCGTCAACCAGTGGTTGTTAATGATATTTGATGGCACTATCAGTCATATTTTCCTAAGCAGGCCAATACAACCTTTTTCCCAGTGGTCTTCTTAGCCCTACTGATCCACAAGCAATATGAAACGGGCTTAGTAATATCCGCTTTTGGCTGCCAATTTAAGATGTTGACCATCTCAAATCAACGCATATAGAATGGTGTTCATTATATCTAAGCTTTCTG
>JABUQX010085265.1:0-7500 GCA_015478945.1 Trachelipus rathkii
AGAGAGATTTTTCAATATCCTATAAATAAATCTGACTACAAAAAAACGAATTCTCTATTAATTTGAAGGAGCCCATCACATCCTCCGTATCAAATCTTGCAGCTGTTTTCAGTTTTATATCAATTCTGTTTAATTTTAGATTTAGGATTGACTTTCTTTGTGGCAAAATGTAACGAGTTATATTATTCGTTACCAACCGTTCTATCGAAATCGTATCGTGGGAATACAGCCGTTAAATTTAGAGTATATCAATTTATTATACCATAAACTTCCTTTCTTCAGTCTGTTCTCCGAGTTAATACTATCACTCAAAAAATATTTATTTAAGAACGGATCTCCATCAATATGATTTTTATCCATTTATTCTTTGCAGCAAAGCCTTGTATCTAATAAAGGGCAGCAGCAAAAGGTGTTAGAGATGGAACTTAATTGGGCAAGCAAAAATGATTCCTATTGTAAATGGTATGTAATACGCTCCTAATCAACATACTAAAAATATACATTCTAACTGTCACGAAAAATTAGCGTTTTTTTTAGTGCAATCTGGAAAAATACATGAAAAATGTATAAAAAAAAAAAAAAAAAAAATGTGTCATCAAATTACAGGAAATTTCATGCTGAAAAAGAATATGATATTGGTTTTTAAAAGTAAAATGTTTACCAAGATGAAGTTTAGGGGAAAAATGATAAAAAAATTATACCAACATGACCCTGTATTTACACCTTAAATGCTTAAATTATGCTACATTACATTACACCTTTACCTGATGCTGCGAGACTAATTTTGATTTTCTTTATTATCTGTTTCAGGTTGGTAATCTTTGTTTTGAATGAAGGAATAATCATAAGAAAAATGGAAGAAGAAACCTGCTTTTTGTGTTCCAATGTGCTTTGTGACGATACTCCCTATGTCGCATTAACAGCAAAAGGCTTGACGGGAATTATCAACGCGAGCAAACAAAGAGATGATAAAATTCATGAACTTTTCAATCCCATGCCTACTGGTGCTGTTAAAGTATATTACGGAATTCGACGTGTTAATACGTCGATTCTATAAACCAATTAAAAGTAATCTCCTCGATGTTCTTTGGAGTACCAGTAATATCATTCTTCTAAGTTCATTTTAATGCAGGCTGCCACAAAATCTGATAAAGTTCGTGACATTCAAGCCATACAAAGATCTATTGGAGAGGTGGCTTGCAAAATTTTACTTTTTGTTCACGCGCATTAACAGGGTGTGACACCACCAGTCCGTTATTTTTCAAAAGTAAATCTTCAGCTTTCAAGAATTTTATAAAATCCAAAATCTTATGCGAATGGGCTTCCCATTTTGGATCATCAGAAGATGCTACTAAGGAAGATTTGGTCGAGATTGACTGTAAAGTTATTGTGACACTATATGGTGGTAACATCGACACAAGCAACCTAAATGTGCTTAGTTATGATATACATTAGGAAAATAGCTTCTGCTAAAAAAGAATTTTATATAGCTCGTTTGCCCACAACATAAAATGCAGCGAAATACCATCTACTTCGAGTGCATTTGCAGTGGTTTATTTGGAAAAAAATCTATATTTGCCAACCCCTAATCCTACATTATGGGGTTGGCAGTTGGTTGATGGAGAATTTCAGCTGATATTAACAGACTTGAGTCCAGCACCAGACAAACTCTTAAATAAAGTTGAAGAACCTTGAAACACCATGAAATGTACACGTCACCGATATGGACTACCATGTTCAGTAGTTTGTAAAAACTGTTGTGGAAAGGACTGTACAAACACAGGAGACAGTTTTGATTTAGATGAAGATGAAGATGAGATTTGATTTTCATGAAATAAATATGATTTCTATATTATAAAACCCGCTTAGATTAATTAAAAGATGTATTTCATCACAAATAAATCTTTCAGTTTCTCGATCACCATTTTGTTATTTCCCTTTAATTTTAAAACCAATATCATATTCTTTTCCAGCATAAAATTTCCTGCAATTTGCAATATTAAATTTTGCTTTATTATGCTTTAAAAAAAAAGCATGTTTTTTTCAAGATGGCGTCCAATAAAACGAATTTTCCGCGACTGTATGGATGTATATTTTATTATGTTGATTAGGAGAGTGTTAAATAAGCGAGGGTCCAGGTTCGCAACTGGTCGAGCGGGAGAATGTGAGCTATTCTCTCCTTGGCTTGGCTCCTTCCTGCTCGGACGTTAATTGAGTACACCTCCTCCTAGATTAGGGCTCTGCCCATGAGCGGTGGTGTTTATCTTCTGTAAAAAAAAAATAAAAAATAAAAAAAATACCATTTACAACAAGAATATTTTTGCTGCAATTAGTTCCACCTCAAAGTGTTTTTTCATTTGATTCTACTACACTAGCTGGCTTCTCAATGGAATCAAAAGTATGTATGACGATAGTGAAGTGTGATAAGAATAAAAAAGTTGAAAGTGATTGGTTTAATGTTAAAAGCGAAGTGAGACAGGGTCGCTGGGATATGTTATGTCTCCTTAGTTATTTAATTTGTATTTGGATGGGGGTTAGGAAAGAAATAGAGGTAGAGGTGGCAGTGGAAGGTGTTAGAATGATGGAAAATGGAACGGAGTTGAGGGTGCCCTGCTTATCGTATGCGGATGATTTGGTTTTTGTGGTAGTGAATCTGAAGGAGTTTGAGAAGGATTTGGTAGAGGGGTATGGCAAGGGTAATGTATAAGGCTAATGGGTAGTGAGTGAGCAGAGGCCGTGGTTTGAAGTTATGCTAGATGGTGAGCAATTGGAACAAGTATCTGAGTTTAAATATTTAGAATATATGTTGGAGTGTAGTAGGAAAGTTGTGAATGGCAGGAAGGTGGCTGGTGTAATTAAATCCTTAGTAGATGTAAAAGGACTATGCTTTAAATCGTTAGGGCTTTGCACGAGGGTATGTTGTTAACTCTCTTAATGTATAGTAGTGAAACTATGGTACGGAATGGTATGATATTTTAGGTACAATGTGTTCAGATGAACAATCTTAGGGCATGTTAGATGCGAGAAGATTTAATAAAATGAGGAATGAAAGCATTAGGTAGTTGTGTGGTGTGAAGAAGGCGTAAATGAGAAGAATAAACGAAGAGTACATTGGAGAGTGTTTGGTAATATGGAAATAATGGATGATAGTCTGTTGGTTAAGCGGATGTACAGTGGTGAGAGCAAAGAAAAAGTAGATTTAGCCAGTAAAGGAATGTCTGAAGGAAAGGAATGTGAGTTTGACAGAGGCGAGAAGAATGGTGCATATTAGGAGTGAATGGCGGGGTTTTGTGAGGGAGGGTATGGTTGTGGGGCTTTGCCGCAAGGGAAAGAACCCACAATGAATACCACAATGAGAGTCCGTCGAAGTCTGCGTGAAACCCTAGAATGAGTTTTTCCGACCTTCGGGTATGGAGGGGCGAAGTGGTGGCTCTAAACTTGCGGGGCCCTGAAGCGGCAATGGCAGACCTAGGCTTGCGGGGGTTTCTGGGCGTGTTTTCCGAAGAAAAGCATCAAAATATATAAAGTATTAAATCTGCACCATATAATATAATATATATATATATATATATATTATATTATTATATATATAATTATATATATATATAATATATATATATATATATATATATATATATATATATATATATATATATATATATATATATATATATATATATATATATATATATATATATTATATTATATACTATATATATATATATATATACTAATATATATATATATATATATATAATATATATATATATATATATATATATATAATAATATATTATAATAGTATATATAATACAAAGGGTGTCTCAAAAAAAATGTACTAACACATTGACTGCTTTTTGTTTTTTTCAGGTGTAACTACTGTAACAAAATGGCAGGAGATCAACATAGCTTTGAAGAGAGAAAGTTTGTCCTTAAATGCTATTGGACCACCGGAAACGCCACGGAAGTGCAAAGACGGTTCAGAAGGGAGTTCGATAAACCGCCACCAACGCACCAGACCATTGCCCGGCATCAGAGAGAAATTTGAAGCAGATGGAACCGTTCACAACGTCAACAAGAAACGTTCTGGACGACCACGGACATCCACCAACCCTGAAAGTAATGAAAGCAGGTATTTGGAAACCTCATCCGTATCCCCACAGAAAATCTCTACGACGAAACGGCACGGGAGACACACAATCTCAAAAGATAGTGTCCATCGCATCTTGAAGCGTCTAAGCTGGAAATGCTACATACCAAGACCTACTCCATGCTCTAAAATGAAAGACGATCCGGACCGAAAGACTTCATTTTTGTGAATTAAATGTTAAATGTGCAGAAAGATGCAGGGTTTTTCAACCATAAGTTGTCTGGAGCGATGAGGCCACCTTTAAATTAAATTGCTCGATTAATCGCCATAATTGTACTTACTGGGGTCCTGTAAATCCCCTTGTTAAAGCTGAACACCATTTAAACCTACCAGGGGTAACGGTGTAGTGTGGGATTTCAGCATTGGGCATCATAGGATCATCGTTTTTTATAACGGAACGCTCGATCCCGACTCCGACTCCGAACTCCAGCAGTCAAATTCAAAAATAACAATAAAAACATTTTTTGTTTTCAATCTATTTTTTTTAGCCTTGCTTTTAGAGAAATAAAAAATATAACCCACACTTTTCCAATGACTCTAATCTCCAAATTGCTATAATGTTAAAATACCGTAAAGAGTAGAGGTGTAGCAGATACCCGCATCCGCATAATTTTTCTCTATCCGCCAATCCCGCATTTGCATTCGCATTGCCGGCATGATTTTTTGGCGGATAGCGGATAGTATTCATTTATGAATTTTGAGACTAAATGTTCATCAACTTTCTGTAACGCAAGATGTTCAGACTCGTTGGGAATAGTAGTTGGTACATACTTGAGAGGATGGGAGAAATAAATGAAACTGTCTTCTCTCCCCTTATGCTTCAAACAAACACAAAGGTGAAAGGCTTGACAGGTGATGATAATATGATTTTAGGTAATTGTATTACTCTTCTTAAACCTTTTGAAGAGGTAACCAAGACTATTATTCTCAGAAAATTCTGTTTGCCAGATTATATTCCATCTAGTTTGCAACGATGAAAGCTGTGCTTAAATGCTGCTATTTAAAAGTATAGGGCTTTCAAGGTGACAAGAAAACACTAATAGCTGGAGATAAGAATAATAGATTTCAAATCCTGCAAAAACGATTTACGCAGCTGCAATAGTAACTTTTCTGGATCCTAGAATACAAAACCAAATTTCTTGATCAGGTGTTTTTCCAAGGTTTAAAAATTTATTTAGTATGCCTATGTGAGGAAATGCTGCTAAAGCCAGAAATATCAACCACCACTAAAAAGAAAAAGATTGCAAGAAACAGACACACATACATTACTTATCTGTTAGCGAAACCATCGCAGAATCCATGAAAGTTCTTTTGGCTTCTAGCAGCTATGAAGAGTCTTGTTCAGAGGTGTCAAAACACTCTGGTCATTTTGATTCGAAGGAAGATTATCAAAAGCGAAAACTCTTGAAATCGGATAAAGCTCCATTAGTTTGATGGCGTATAATTGTAAAAGTTTTATCCAACATCTTGCAGAACTCGCAGGGAAACTTAGCAATGCCCTTGCAAAAAGTGTAAGCTGATTGAACATCTTTTCAAGCGATGCAGATCTCATTACGAAGAAAAAGAAAAAGCAAACTCTCCTTTTAAGGCTCAGAAGCCTTTTAGTTTTTTTCAACATAATTTGAGAATTATTAATTTCAAGTATTATTCTACATATAACCTTTTTTTCATGGGTTGAAGTCCTGGGGGAAAGAGATTGTGGGGTGCAAAGAGTTGGTCATACATCTCGAAATCTGGTAACAAGTTATAATATATAATATTATATATATATATATTTATATATATATATATTAATATTATTATATATATATATATATATTATATATTATATATAATAATATAATGATATAATAATATATATATATATATATATATATATATATATATATATATATATATATATATATATATATATATATAACAACTCCCAGAAAGGGCTTTCGCCCTGTCAGTTGGTCCAACATCTTCTTTTGGCCCGAAACTCTTAACCCTAGAGCATTTTAGAAAACCATTTCTTTTCGCAATTGTTTTCGATGCCAGTCCTCTGGTTAATACTCTCAGGTAGGGTTTTCGCCCTTTCAGTAGAACTAGCATCTTCTTTCATTAGGCTTCAAAACTCGTTCACCCAGAGGTCTCCAGAGGATCTTGCTTCTATAGGCGCATAAGATTCTAACACTGGTCCAAGAGTAATACAAGCAAAAGGAAAGGACAAGGTTGCTAGCTCTGTCGCCCTATAACCATGCGAAGAAAATCTTCACTTGTCCTGACAGCTAAGAAACTTCCAACCTTCTTTATATATATATATATATATATATATATATATATATATTTTTTAATATATAGAATATTTTTATATGTATATATATATTATATATATTATATATATATATATATATATATATTATATATATATATATATATATATATATAGGTAGTATTATATATATATATATATATATATATCAGAGGTGGGGCACTTCCGCTCTTAGTCCGCTAGTTCGCTAGTCCGCTCCGAGCGGACTACCAGAATAGGTGCGGACTAGCGGAGGTGCGGAGTCGCCAGGAAATTAGCGGACTTGCACGTACGGATCAAAAAAAGTTTCCGCTCTTTGTTCCGCACCTTTTTAAAAAATGAAAATATAGTTTACTTATTAAGAATTCTTATTAGTTATGGTCAGTTTATAACTAATTATATTTTTAGTCTTACACATTGTTTTTAAATAAATAAATTTTGAAAAATAATCTCAACCTCCTTAAAGGTACCATATATAAGTAATAACATTTAAATTGGATTTTATAGACTGAATGGCTATTACCCTCATCTATAACTTTAATTAATTATATTTATTACTATAATAGCTAGGCAATATCTAAATCAATTCTTACGCCATGCAAATATATATATTATATATATATATATAATTTATATATATATATATATATATATAATATATATAATATATATATATATATATATATATATAATATATAAATATTATATATATATATATATATATATATAAATATATATATATATATATATATATTATTTATAGCAGGTAACATCCGCATCCGCGGAGCATCCGCATATTATTAAAGATCCGCATTCCGCAATCCCGCATTCCGCGCTTTGCCCTGCGGATGTTGTGCAAATGTTTATTGTCGAGATTTAATAAAGAATTTTATAATAAAAATACTTTAGATGAATCAGAAAAAGAAAATGAAAATGTAAATGAGTTTGAAGGCAATTCAAAAACGGCTTGATTTTCCCATATCTTAATGTTATTAAAGACATTCCAATCGCTTGAATAGTACACTTCATATGATAAAAAGAATGGTATTGCTCAGAG
>JABUQX010085265.1:25000-32500 GCA_015478945.1 Trachelipus rathkii
ACTCTCGGTTCAAAAAATTTCCGACTCCACCCTTTTATAAATTACCGACTTGACTCCACCCTCTTCAAAATTACAGACTCCGACTCCACCCCCCTTTTCAAAATTGCCGACTCCAACTCCTTCAAACTACCGACTCCCGACTCGACTCCATTACTCTAGATGTGCATCCTTGGATAGGAAATTTGCTATTATTTATAGGAAATTTGCTATTATTTTCTTGTCATTGATGTTTATTTCTGTATTTAATACTTTGTCTAATTAAGAGGTGGCACTGAACTGTATTGAATGCCTTATTTGTCTATTACTACTAGGAGAAGAGTGCGGGAGTGAGGTAGGGTTTGGTTAAATCCTGTGAGGATGCTTTGTGTTAGATTGATTAGTAGTGTAGTGGTGGAATGTTTTTGTCTGAATCCATGTTGGGTATCTGAGAGGGGGATAGTAGGATTCTATTCATGATTAACCTCTCTGAATACGTTAGATATTAGGACATTAGGAATATAGAGACAGTAAAAAGCCACATGGGCCTATCAGAGACTGCCCCCAGTCAAACACTACTAAACATGCTCATGCAAAATCTAAAGCACCCCAGGGCGTGTCAATTTGTTGTAACTACAAATCCACCAATTTGGCTTAGTCAAAACTAATGATATATAAATATGATACCCAAACCATCAACATGCATTAATAATTAAGTTATGGTCACACATGCCATCTAACAATAACTGCCTATAACTAAAAACCCATAATTTGGCTACGTCGTATAATTATATGATGCCCAACCCCCATCCATAAACAGATCTAACCGTTTCTTAAATGTTTACCCAATCGAGTCACCTCAACCTCTCTGGCAGACTATTCCAAAATTTAACAGCCCTATTACTGAATGCATGCTTTCTTATATCAAGATGGCATGCTTTCTTCTTAATTTTCTTATTATGCCCCCTGGTCACCTGTCCATGTTCTATGAAAAATTTTGGTCTCTATGTTATCAATAGATGTTTAAATATTTTGTAGACTTGTATCATGTCCCCTGTGAGAAATCGCCTTACAGAAAACATCCCTAACTCCTTCAGCCTCTCCCCATCATGGCTCTTACCCTCAAACCCAGAAATCATCCTTGTTGTTCTATGTTGGCCCTCTCTCTAGCATATCTAAGTCTTTCTTTAAATGAGGGCCTAAACTTGTGCACAATACTCTATTACTGGCCTAACATGGCTATTATTATACAGTTTACTTATTGCTTCCTTGCTCTTGTAAACAACATTGCGATTTGTTATCCAACATCTTATTAGCTTTATTTCTAGACTTCCAAACATTGATTAGCTACTACTGCAATTACTTATAATCTACTAAATCTTTTCTCTGGTCCACAGACTCAAGCCATCCCCATTCATATCTGTAGTTAAAACTTTTATTTGAGTAACCTAGGTGAAGAACCTTTTACTATTAAAATTCATTGCCCTTATCTGCCCACCCAAGAAGTTTATCAAAGATCATTTTGAATCTTTAAACATCCTGCACTCTAACCTAGGTGGCCACTGTAGTATCATCTGCAAACTTAGAAACCCTGCATTTAAGTCCCTGGTCTAAATCATTTTATATATATGAGGAACAATAGTGGCCCCAGCACTGAACCCTGTGGGACACCACTCTTCACTATTTCCCATGATGATTTATTCCCATTTAGTTGTACACACTTTTCTATTTCGCAACCACTCTTTAATCCAACCATGTACCACTCCACCTATACCACATTGCAATAACTTTTTCATCAGCCTTATGTGGGAAACCTTATCAAAAGCTTTACTAAAGTCTAAATATACAATATCAACTGGATCTCCTCGGTCAATGCAGTCATTAATGTATTCCATAAATTCTAAAAGGTTTGTCTGACATGACCTACCCTTTCTGAAACCGTGCTGGGAGTCATACAATACCTTGTTATCTTCTAAATATTTCTCTATATGACCTTTCAGTAACTTTTCCAGAACCTTTACAACCAGAGATGTTATAATGCTATAATTTACCAAATCTTCCTTACAACCTTTCTTATAAAGAGGCACAACATATGCTGTTTTCCAGTCATCTGGTACCTCACCAAATGTTATAGATCGCTTAAAAATCAAATACAGTGCCTTTGCAATGCTTAAACTACCCTCTTTCAGAATTCTACCATATATACCATCAGGGCCTGCAGCTTTACTTGGATCAATATGATCTAATAAACGTTTAATATCTTTACATCAAATTCAAATTCTGTAAGTCTATTTGTTACATGCATACAAGAACTATTAGTCTCCAAACTATTATCTAATCTTTCCTCTGTAAAGCAAAATAAGCATTGAAAATGTTGACTAACTCCTTATCTGAACTCACTAAATTTTCATCAATTTTAATTGGACCAATTGTCCTATTCTTACTTTTAAATTTATAAAAGCTAAAAACTTCTTCAGGTTCTTATTACTATTCCTTGCTAAATTAATTTCTGCCTCTCTCTTTGCCTTTCTTATTGACTGGTTAAGTTCATTTCTATTTTCCTATAATTTTCTAAATCATCTTCCCTATTACTACCCTTGAATATTTTAAAACATCTGCGCTTTTCATTAATTTTCTCTCTTATCACTCTATTCCACCAAACAGGTTTTCTCTTCGCCACCCTAATGGGTTTATCTTTAAAACATACTGACTGTGAATATTCATTAAATTTCATTTTAAAATGTTCCCACATGATAAAACAGTTTTGGTCTTTAAACTCTTTGCCCCAGTCAATTATATTTAGGAAATCTCGAAATTTGATCTTTTCGCCATTTAGAATCTATGATCTTTTAATAATAACTTACAATTTAAGACTGATATCACATTCATATTAAATCCTAATTATATTATGGTCACTAAGTCCTAAATTCTACTCAACTCTAACATCCACCATACTTTTATCATTAGTTAATATTAAGTCTAATAGTGCATGCCTATCATATCTTGTGGGTTCTTGGACCATCTGGGTCAAAAAAGTTATCTAGTATACAATTTATGAATGCAGAACTACTACAGTCCATATTAGACAAGGAATCCCAATGAATGCCAGGAAAATTAAAATCACCCATTATGACTATACCTTTTTCTTTATTGTGACATGCTGTCTCGATTTCTTTCACAATTTCCGCATCTAATTCTTGACTCTGGCCATGAGGTCTATAAAATACCCCTATTCTATATGATTTATTGTATATAAGGATATCTACCCACACTGATTGTAGAGATATTGTGAGATCAATGATAGGTCTATATACAAGTTGGATTATCCAATTTGATTTATTACGTTTTAATGTAGGATTATATATGTGTGTGTTTCCAGAATGACAGGATGAGTGTTAGGTTGATAAACTGAGTTCAATATTTGCAGTGGATTTACCATAGCATAAAATCCTGAGTGTTTAGGAATGATATTGGATGTTTGCTAGACCCTCTCTGCATGTGAGTTTTTTTTTTTTTGATGTTTGACGAAGTGATTTTGGAATTTTGTGTCTTGGTTGTTCTTTAATTTTTTAAGTCGTTTAATTGTTAATCTATTGGTGGGTTGGGTTGTAGGTTTATGGCTAATTTTGGAATATGTGTGGCATAATAATAATGTATTGGTTTTTAGACTTGGGATTTATTATTTGTTTATTTGTTTATAGATGGCTTCCTGTGTTGGTGGAGGTTGTGTTTGTGATAATGTGGTTTTTTTATTGTTTGGAATATTTTTGTTTATTTATTTTATAGCCTAGTGTGTGTTATGTTGTAATGTTGCAATTTTGTTCCTTATTTGAGTTTATTAAGTTATTTATTCTATTGTTGAGGTCTATGATTAGGTTTATTTGGTCTTGATTTGGTTTATTTGGTCTTGATTTGGTTTATTTGGTCTTGATTTCATTGTCTGTTTTGTCAGAGGGAGTTTCTTCATGAGCTTTAATATGGATTTTATTATAGTGTTAGATTGCTTTGTCAAAGAGATGGAAAATTTACTATTTGGAAAGATGGTAGTTTTTGCTATTAAATTCAATGTAAGCTTGCCAGTTCACTTTCTTGTATTTGGTGTATGTTATTTTTTTAAAGGATGTTTGTGTGTGGGATGTTCCATGTTGAATTGTTTTTAATAATATGAAATGTTATTAGAGGAGAGAGTGTGATATGTTTACAATATTGCTTATAACTTTTGTATTTGTGGTGACATACGATGTTGGGGATGTGGAGTTCTGATAATGTTGGAATGGCTGTAGAGTAAGTTGGAGTCGAATGAGAATGTCTCGTGCATGGTAGCTGTCTATGAATGTCTCACTTCTTTGCCTGTGTGTGTGTCATGGGCATCAGGGTCCCCAGCTAGTATCAAGTTATTATATTGTGTGGGATAAATCTAGGAAATAATCCCTAGGGCAGTGTTGAATGGTGGTTGATGGGATATCACAAATAATTATTCTATCACTTTGTATGTTTTTTTTCTTCTATTGATTGTATGTGTATATTGAGTCATTGTTCATAATTAGTTGTGTGTGATTTGAGGTGTTACGAAATTGGATATTTTTGTGTATAAGTGAATTAGACCATGTTAGATCGATCCTTATCATATCTTAGGATTGTGTAATTGGGAAATTCAGAGAGGTAAGTGTTTGGTGTGAGGTTAGAGCGTCTAAGTACTTCATTTTAGTTGCCTGATGACAGAAAATGATATTTAAAAACCATGCGCTACATTCTGAGTTCTTTGTAAAATATATAATTAGAATTTAGGCAAAAATTGGGATTTACGCTTTTGCAAACAGACATACTGTGGTGGTATAAAAGGCCATCAAAATAATTTATGCTGGTGATTTTATACATTCTACTTTGATAAGAGTTAATCATTTTGCAGCTCTTCGCCCATTTCACAATATTTTATAAATGATCCAGAATTCGCCACGATGAGGTGGCTGCAATTGAGTTCCTTCCACCACACCCTTCCCAACCATCCAGCCAATTCGGGTGTGTTAAATTATGTTGATTTAGTCAAGGACGTTGTCTTAAATTCAGATATTTGATCAAATTTTGGCATTGCGATCTTGAGAATTTAAAGTTGTTTAATGTATCTACTCTTGTCCACATACTTTTTCTGCAGACTCTGTGACAAGTTTGACGCATCTTTCAACAGCTTGGGTATGGCATAGAAAATTTAAAAATTTTTATTTTGCCAGAATGACGAAATAATCTCTGTTTTCAAGCTTTGTATCACTGGAGGGAGCAAGACTTTACATTTTGTGAAAAATATCGGTTCACTTTTGCCCTTGGCATCAAAATTTATTGAGGGAGTCATAAAAGTTCTAATAGACTTCCATTCAGATTTGAGATTCATTCCTTTAGTACCCTCTTATGTAATCCAACTCTCGTATGTGTTGTCTCTCATTGACTATCTTAACCATCATCATGTTCTCTTGGTGACAGAAGAACGCGTTTCTTTCAATCACAGGATCGATGATTCTTTTAATGTCGTCTGGCAAATATCTCGTTGTTTGAACAACCTTAAAGATATGTTTAGGACCATATTTCACTGACTGATATCTCAGTGTATTTCTGACAGACAGGGAGCATATATGTCACACTTTAATGTAGTTTACCAAGTATCTTGAGTTTGTTTGTAGGACTTCTTTGGGAAATATGAACAAACTTAAGACCAATGTCGGTCATCGAGAGCGCAGGGGTCGTCAGAATCTCTTGTAGATCTGGGCACATTGTTCTCTGGACGATTGCTCGAAAAATCGGAAGGTACTGTTGGTCTGTACTAAGATCAGTTTTATTTCCATTGATTTCATCTAATTGAATTGCTTCGAAATTTATAACGGGTAATTTCTCACAATCAGGCAGTTGTTTGCCGATTTTCCCAGAGAATGACGCTGGTCCCGTCGTCTCTCCGTCCAAGTATCCAAATAAATGTCTGAATGGTAGCTCGTTGAAGTGAAGTAAGCAAATGAACCATTGCAATGGGTGCTGATTTTAACCTCTGATGCCACGCTTAACACATTTTTCCACCTTGTGTTTGTTGCTCTACCATCACAACCAATAGCTTCCAGTTCATTAATGTCGATATCATTATCTTCCAGGTACTTAAGGATGCAATTGGCTATTTCACTACCGATTCCACTCGCCGGTGTGACGTGACCGACATATTGCCCACCAGGCTCACGAATCACGCTAATGTGCTCCTCTTTCCTTACTCTTCGGTATATTTTAGATCCTATTTTTTCTTGAAAGATAGTATTATCTTTTCTACCATCAAAGTATATTCCCTTTGTTACTATGGGCCAGTCCATATATTGTCCTATAGCCTGTCGTGTCTTCTGTTTTTCTCTTCTTATCTTGCTTTTATCGATCACTAGCGACGCATCTTTTTCAGAAATCATTCCAAGATCATGCAAAACACTGGAAGCGATAGCAGCTGTAGCTCTATCAGAAACACCAAATCTATCACTAAGTAAAGCAGTAGACGTTAATTTCAACCTCATTTGAGATGTAGAAGGAACTGAAGACAAATCAATTTCACTTCTTTCGTGAGGGAATTTTCAAGTAGTTTCTTGTCACAAGTGTCATTGTGAACTGCAACAGTTTCTCGCAATAATTCTAGTTGTTTTCTCTAATTTCTATTTCTTGTTTTTTTTTTTAAACTGCCACTGAAGGCAATCCTGGTTGTTCGCTGATCGTATATAAACTTTCTCTCAATGGGTGGAATCTTTTTATCTTTTTCACAATTACATACTACAACTACAGAGCAGTTACAAGCACCTGCTTTTTCCCCCACATATACAAGAATATGTCATGGCACACCAACACGCTGCAATATCAAATATCATTGATCTCTTCAGACATGAATTCTATTTACTTATACCTCCTCGTTTTCCTGGTCTCAGTTAAACGATTTTCTTAGATTTTAATATGCATGAGGTAGGCTTTATTATTTGCACAACCAGTATAAATCACCACTGAAATGGAGGCTTTGCAATATATCTCTATTTGAGTAGCAACACTATTGGCTCTTGTTGAAAATGCTTTTTTTTCTTTAGTCCGATGAGATTGAAATTTTATAGCTTTCTTCAAAGCAACTTAGTAGCATATCCTCATATGTTGGTAGGTTTGTTCCGTTTAGTTCTTTGGGCAAACCGAAAATAGGACAACTGTGCCTGTCTTGTCACCAACACGTTTTCTTGGTCCCAAACCATTCTTCTGACCGTGTCTATAAAGCAAGTCACAGAAAAACACTGAAATGCACAGATAAATGTTCATTCACTCACTGCACTGTTGCTTGATTTTGCTATTACACTGTAACTTTAGGAGTAGCGCTGCAATGAGATGTTCTCACGCAGCAAGCCAGTAACAATTGACAAACACTACAGGCTCTACAGAGACGGAAGAGTGGGGAGAAGTGTAGCCAACAGCTTTGTTTGATGTGGGCCTTGCACAATGCTCTTGCTCAGTAAAGCCGATTATCTCATTTATTGG
>JABUQX010085265.1:35000-37347 GCA_015478945.1 Trachelipus rathkii
ATATATAAACTTTCAAGGATCTTTCTATCAAGAGAGTCACTTGCTGAGGCAAGGATTTCAAAACTGTCTCGTGAAATTGAGTGGCCATTTTCCAAGCTATGAGATCGGATAGACGAATGTTCTGGCGTGGTCAATGGCAATTGACCACGCCAGAACATTCGTCTATCCGATCTCAAGCTTAACCAATACAGCATAAAAAACTCATTTGACTTTTCAGATTTCGTCACTTCACTTTCCATTAATGATTGCTATATGGCTAGTTTCGATGTACAGTCCCTATTCACCAATGTCCCTGTTAAAGAAACCTGCAGAATTATTGTTGACAGTCTGTTTTCATCAATAGATCACATGATTGATGGTTTAGATAGATCACAGTTTTCAAAGCTCCTTAATCTGGCTACTGAAGACACAATATTTCTGTTTAATAATGAGCTTTACTGTCAAACAGACGGAATGGCGATGGGTTCACCATTAGGCCCGGCTTTCGCTAATTCATTTCTAAGTTTCCATGAACAAATATGGTTAAACGAATGCCCAACTGAATATAAACCAATAACATATAAAAGGTATGTAGATGACTGTTTTTTAGTTTTTAAAAATCATAGTCAAGCCTCATTGTTTTTAAACTATCTCAACACTAAACATAAAATTAAACTTTAAACTATGGAAGGAGAATCAAATAATGTACTACCATTTCTAGACGTTTTAATTAAACATAATAATAATTCCTTTTCAACTTCAGTATATAGAAAACCCTCTACCACATTATTAGGCATAAATTTTTTTAGTTTCCTCCCGACGAAATACAAATTATCTGCACTACAATGTAGGCTTTTCAGAGCATTCAAACTTTGCACCTCATGGGAAAAATTCCATGAAGAAATTGAATATTTGAGTAATTTTGCTAATTTTAATTTATTCCCTTCTAATATATTTCCTAAAATAGTATATAGATTTCTTGAAAATAAATTTCGTCCGAGACAGCCTTTCATCGATGTCCCCAAGCAAAGAATATATTTAAAAATTCCATTTATTGGCCACTATACTGGGAAACTGACAAATCTATTAAGCCCCACGTTGCACCGAACATTTCCATCAACTGAATTTATTTTTATCCCTACTAATAGTATGAAAATTTCTAACTTTTTCAGGCTTAAAGATATTATCCCCCACAGATTGAGATCCTCTATAGTTTACATGTATAAGTGTACGGATTGCAATGTCCGTTACGTAGGCCAAACAGGTCTACAACTTCATTTGAGGGTTTCAAAGCATTTGGGTTTATCATATAGAACTAATTTGCCATTGACCACGCCAGAACATTCGTCTATCCGATCTCATAGCTTGGAAAATGGCCACTCAATCTCACGAGACAGTTTTGAAATCCTTGCCTCAGCAAGTGACTCTCTTGATAGAAAGATCCTTGAAAGTTTATATATTTATCATTTGAAACCAGAATTAAATAAAGACCAATCCTCTATCCAACTTTTTTTACATTAATATTGTTACTGTCATTGTATTTAATCATTGTAACCATAAGTATTATTATTATTATTATTATTATTATTATTATTATTATTATTATTATTATTATTATATTATTATTATTATTATTATTATTATTATTATTATTATTATTATTATTATTATTATTATTATTATTTGTTTATTTTTATTATTATTATTATTATTATTATTATTATTATTATTTATTGTTTTTTTAGTTTATTGTTCATCAACTTGTATTTTAACACTATAAATTTAACATACTGTTTCAAACAATAATTATTCTGTTTTAACCAACTAACTATATTTATATATATGCATTCTGTAATTTTCCAATATTAAAATTTCGTAACTCAGTACACTACAAAATTTACTTAGATTCTGTCAGGTGCGTTTGTTTAAGTTTTTTCTCCATTTTATGTCAATTTGTGATTTTGTTTTCATTTTCATTTATGTGATTTGTTTCCCAATTTTTAATGTAACTTTATTCATAGTGTATTAATATTAATATTGTTATATAGATTTTTCATCTTTTAATTTTAATTGTAAATTTTAATTATTTTTAGAGTAAATTTTTTGCTGAAGATGGGTCGAGTAATACCCGAAACGTCCAGAGTTTATGAATAAAGAATGCTTTCTCCATTTTTGTTCGTCTTCCTGTTTATTATTAAGACTAGGTTCCCAAGGAACAAATCTATTGCCATATATATATATATATATATATATATATATATATATATAACATATATATATATATATATATATATATATATATATATATATATATATAACATATATATATATATATATATATATATATATATATATATATATATATATA
>JABUQX010085266.1:0-37500 GCA_015478945.1 Trachelipus rathkii
ATTTTTTAAATTTTCCGCGGGAAGAAAGGTGAAATTATAATATATATAATATAGGTACTTTTTATTTCACTATTGTCATTTACTACCTTATGTTATTCTTCATAATACCTTCATTAACTACTTTTGAATATTATTTTTATCTTAATTCATATAGTCTAATTTCTTTATATATATAAAAAATATAATTTTATTTATTATTAGTATTAGTATAATGTTTTTAATAAGATATATTAATTTCAACTTGTTCATGACGTTCATGCGTTCCTAATAAGAACTTGGTTAAGGCTTGAATGCTGTTCCTCTAATATTAGTAAAATATAAATATTATAAAGATTTGAGTATATTATTAGCGAAAATATGATAAGTAAAAATTTAATGATAAGAAAGTCAATAAAAATCTTATTAGGTGGGTTAGACTTAATGGCATTGATATGTCACTTTTGATTAGGGTGTTATGTATCTTTGGTGACTTTATTATGAAATAATTACAGTATCGGTATATAACTTTGAGCATAGAGACCTTAGATATTATAAGGAAATAAACTTCAGGAGGGACGTTGTATCCTGGAAGGATAAAGGTAGGTCCGGGATAGGGTAGGTTAAGCTTTCCTTACCTATACTAATTATTTATTGAGTTCTTTTTAATAGGGTAAAAAAGATTTTAAAACTTTAAGATAAACTATAAATTATTATTATAATTTTTTTAATATGGGGTAAAGTGGTAAAAAAGGATCATGGATTTATAAATAATAAATTTAATAAGGAAAATAATTCAAAAGCCGCATATATCAGTAATATAACAATTAATATTTAATTATAATAATCATTTTATAGTATTGGGAAATTTCCTTCCTTATCCAATTACTAGACTTAAAGGGCTAAAACTAGGGAAAAGGCACCGGGTCGGGTACGGGTAGAATAAATCTTCTAATTAATTTTCATATTAAAATTATTAGGGTATAATAACAAGCCAAGTACCGGTCATATAATCACTACTTGCTTTCGAGCGAAATAAATACGCGGAAATATATGCGCGAGTACGAAAACTCTTGTTACGCTATCAACCGTACTCAGAAATATATGAAGAAATTTATTTCATATATTTTTTTTGAAATCTTCTCATGCTCTCTCTCTCTCTCTCTCTCTAGTATATATTATATTTATAATAATATTCACTCTCATATCCTATATCATCTCATCTTCTATTCTATCGTCTAAGTATCTCACTCATTTTCTCTCTTCATCTCTCTCTCTCTATTACCTCTCTACTATTACCTCGTATCGTCTCTCTCATCTCTGTAATATATATTTATAGTATATATATATGCTATACTAAATATAGGATATATATACATATATATCTTATAGTGTATATTAGTATATATTATATTATTATATTAATAAATGTTATTACTAAAAGCGAATAACTATTTTAATATATATTATCTTACCTCTTGATTATATGGTCGATGGTAATTAATATAGAATTATTTAGACAATTTTATTTCCTTACGTCCGAAGGTTACTACTTAGGGTTATTTATCTTTATTTTATAGTGTCGGCCCTTACGCGGCATAACTTATAACCTGCAATGGGTTACGTTCGGTTGCTCCAGACTGGACCAATAACTTTATTATATTTTAATTATTCAGTTATGTATATCGTCTATGTATATTTTTATATTATTATCCTTATATGATAATATATATATATCTAATATAATAGTTTATTTATATATAGTTTTATAAACTTATATATATTTATTTTTTCATATGGATAATCCAATCATTATCATACTTAATATCTTTATTCGTGAGAGAGTACGATTTATCTACCATCAGAATGTAACCTTAATTAGTACTTTAGAGTACCATATGCTTAATTCTTTTACAGAGGCTCTTAATATATATCTTCATTACGTATTATGTAATGCAATCTGGTTTAGCATATTATAATGATCCCTTTAATTTAGTACTCCATATTCTTCCCTTAATTCACTTTGTTATGAAGGCAACTAAAATTTAATGGGCTTTAATAATGTCATTTAGAGGTTTAGCTCATAGGTTCATACTGTTTGTATCCTCCAGGATGAAATGTTTATTTCTTGTATACCTTACAGGATGGAGGAGTATCCGCCAAGAAATTCGCAATCTATTTAAGATATTTCAATTAATCCGTCGTATTTCTATATAACCCTAGAGGGGCGCACTTGAGGGACCCAAGCTTAAATTGCCACCCCACCGGGAACCTTCTTTCCCCCAACTTTGGCCCACCTTTAATGAACCGTCGAGCCACTATATTACCTCTCACTTAGATGGATTACCTAATTATTTCATTTTGCACTAGTAGTGAAAGTTCAAATTTATAATAACCACGGTTCTGGGACTATTGAGAGAAGCAATCGCCCAGTCTTTTATTTATTCTGGCCTCCCTTTTCTGCTGTATGATCTGTTTCTCTTAATCCAGTCCATAATTATATAGTCAGCACCAAACTTGCATTTGACTAACTATTACTTTCATCACTTGGACCCAAGCGACATATTTGGGAGCCAAAAGAAACAACCTCCTGCCTCTGTCTACCGTGAAGGGCGGCTAAAAATTTTCTTGGGCAATTGCTTTACTTTTCACTTATCTAGAAATAGAGATAACTATCTTTTTTCCGGGCTGTTAATCTTCTTTCAACAAAGTATAACTCGCTTATAATCTAGGCACTTCATTGCAACAGAATTGTTGGGATCCTAATAACTAATGTGGTCGGTCTATGTTTTTTCTGGTTGATTAGGTCTTCTTGTTTGGAATAACTCATCATCATATTTCACCGCTCAAGTCTTATTGTAGGCCTCAATCCGGTGGCGTTTATCTTCGTCTCAACCTACTGACGGAAGGACTCTAAAATTCTCCTCTCAGATGTATAAACTCCTTGTTTATTATCTTCACTAATATCCTCTATAGACATTGGAGGCATGAGTTCTGGTTCCACTCGATTAATTATGTCTGTCTTATTCCTTTTTCTCCTCTCCTTCCATAGTCGAGCGCCACTACAGCACCTCACTGTTCATGCTATTGACAAGGGTTCTTTTCCACTAGCTGGCACTAAGCTCTATTAATGTTAAAATTATAATGTGTGTTTGTTTCTATAAATGGATATCGTATTCGGTGGTTATCCATCATCATCAGCAACTTCGGGCCTTTATGGATGCTGGCCGATCATTCGTAAGTATTCTTGGTCGCAGATATTCGTCTAGAAAGGATTCAGCACATTTCTTTCATCTAGTCAACCAAGCGTCAGCGTTTTGTTCTTGCCTTTCTAGTTGTATTACTACTCATTCTTTCGTTCCTATCTTTTAACATCTCTAATACATTTCTCCTTCGAAGATGTTCATATCAATGCCTTCCTCTACGAGGTTGGATGCTAACTGGTATTGTCTTCCACATCGGAGACAGAAGGCTGTAGAGGGGCGGCTGAGTCTATTTGGTTAATTCTTCAAATGGTTTTCAAGCTCGCTTAATCCGCTACTCTCGTAATATGATGTCAGTGTTTCCACATAGTAAGTCTAAATGTTAATTGGATTCTGTGTGACACTGGACAGCTACGAAACGTAAAGCGTTCTTTGAGCAGTACACCCATCCTCTTGTACCCTCATCATATGAATGACGTACTAATTCTAGCCGAGTTGGGACACGTTGTTGTATATCAACAGTAAGCATATGCGAGAAGATGAACCCACGCTCGTCGTTTTTGTAATCCGCCTTTCAATTCAATGTGTTCATCTTCAGATTCATTCCTTAAGTACGTTTTAATTATAAAATCCTCTCTCTCTCCTTTATCTTAACATCTGTACTCATGGAGGTCGCTCTCTCCTCCCAACGCAAAACATCCGGGGAGTCGGTTTGAGGCCGAATGCGGGATTGGCGTTCCCGGATCTTTACTAATGTGCGGATGACTGGATGCGCGCTCATCGTTTCACATCAAATGATATATACTAATCTTCGTTGTTATCCTATCAGTAAAGTCGATTACCTCTATTAAATTATAGTAGTATAATATATGACATATATCTATAATATATTTAATATAACATAATTATCATAATTATTATAGTATATATATATGATATAGTATATAGTTTGATCTCGATGCAGTTAACACTTTCGCATATTATTCATAACAGATCCGCACTCGATCTCTCTCCTCCGCGCTTTTGCCGCTTCCGGGACTCCATGCTTTGCGGCGCCGTCCTTTCTTCACTTCGTCGAGATTTCGATAAGATCTTATAATAAAACTATCTTAAGCACTCTTCAACTCGCACATATACTGGCTCATAGATCATTACACTAGGCAATGAGTCGAGAGAGAGACGGAATGATATGAGCGTCTTGACTTGTGATTCTGTTACATCAAAGACATTTCAGCAAATCGCTGGAACTATACGTGGGAATACATCTTTCATATGATGTCAAGACGAGGTTATTGCGCCCTGCAACACCAAATTGGTAAACTTCTTTAGACACCCTCTTGGCTTTGGTACCACAGTTTCGTATCCAAGTTACCATTTTGTTTCTTCCGCTTCATTGTGGGAACATACTGACCTTATCCTCGCATTCACAGGCTATTTAAGCCGTTAACTTAAAACATTTGAAGGAGTATTCCAAAAAAATTGCTCAGGCGGTACACGCTCTGTGCCTCTGCGCCTGAGTGCTTCCCGATTTGATGACCGCATGGTAATGGAGAAACAGCAATAGGAGTAAGGGCAATTGATATGCGCCAATCGATTCTTCTATCTAAAGATTATACATATCTAGGAACTGGGTTCTATTTAACATAAGAATTGGTGAAAGGTATTTGTAAACTAAAGCTGCAGGAATCTTGGAATTTCTGTGGACAATTTAATGACCCTTTCAAACACTATTGCAACTCTTCTTTAATTCGCTACAGGTGATTAGGCTTATGGTAGAAAGAACGTCGGCAAATTCTTTTGTGGGGATTTACTACACTTTCTATTGTCTCATTGGGAACAATCGATTTCATGATTAAATATTGGTCGGGTTTCCAACCTTCCTAACTTTGGGTTTTGTTGCAGTTTGACACATACTTTCAATCGTGCACGACAGGGTTTCCTGGTGTTAAATTTCGCTCCATACACGCTTTTAGCATGTGTATGAAAACGACGCAATATTTCTACAAGACCATACCAACTCCCGCAACGCTACTCGATTGTACGAATTCGGGATAACATTGAGAGTTCTCATTCACTCGGCGAAAAGGATTCTATTAGTCCAGTTAGTGGATGAACGAAACACACGCATTACACAAAAGCATAGTGAAATTTGTTAGTGCTAAATGGGTATTTGGAAACCAACTATCTCGATACTCGCCAAGGGTAGTAAAAATCGTCGGCCAATTAAAGATCACATGGATGTAAAATATCCATCTCTCTGCTTTCCCTTTCAGGTCTCACGTAGTTACTGGTACCGAGTTTATGATTGAACTACAAAATTTTAAGAGCACTTCCTTGGAGCTAATAACGCTCTCTATTGCACAGGATATTTAACTTTGTAAAGTCTTATCCTCAACACTCTAGTGGATTCTTAGGTGGTTTCCAAGTTTTGGAGAGAGATTATTTTCGGCAAGGGGCTGACTAGATTCAGTTAGTGAATTGCAATTCAAAGCACAGACTCTTCAGCAGAAAAGGTGCTACGAAAAATTTTTGCATGTTTTCTCACAAGTCTCCCACTCAACTTTCTTATAGTTGGAATTTCATTTACTAGTGAGCAAAAAGTTAAGTATCTCTTGTAAATCCTTTCAATTATATATGTATATATATACATATATCCGGTATCTACTTATATATCTATATATCTATTAATATATAGTATATATATATAAAAACTAGTAAATACTTGAATTCATCACATATCGTATAGTACTACCATATAATATACTTATTAATCCATAAATAATAGTCTTAATCAATATACTATACTCTAATTATTATATATAATATATACTATATATTCATAATATACATTATATAATAATATATATATATATATAATATATATATTATACTATATATATATAATCTTCTTACTATATATCCATATATATAAAATAATTTATATATAGTCTATACATATATATATTACTATATATTACTATATATATATATATATACTATATAATATATATACTCTATTATATATATATATATATATTACTTATATAATACAAATATATATTATATTTAATGATTATATATATATTACCCCTTCATAATTAATTATACTAAATCGATATAAATTATATATATAAGATATGGTGAAAAAATAAATGTTTTAGAGGTTTATAATAATTATCTATGACTTACGCATATATATATCTCATATATATATATAATATACTGAGGGCCAGGCACCGAGAGTCAGGCACTGTGGAATCTAGAAAACTATAACATCTTCATGAAAAATAAACAACATTTATGTTGTTTAAGTCAGTCATGCTTGAGCTATTAAAAAAAAAATTATTTTATTTCTAATATTTATTTAAATCACTCTTAAAATTTAGTAAATAGTTTGAGACACCTGAAATAGTGCAAGCCTCTGAACTTGGACCTTGAAACTGCTGTAAGTCCTTCGAGCAGCACACACAAAGTTGCCCAAATTACCGTTTTAAGCAGACTTATATATTTTTTTTCTTTTTCTGAAGTTCTTCTTGTGTCTTCTTTGGGTCTCGAGCCGGCAGTGGGACAGAGGGGCACGAAGAGCAAGAGTCTCCCCGGTTAAGGGCCGAGAAATCCGCTCTATCCATCCGTCTTCGGTGTACCCGCGGGTATTCGTCCCGTTTAAAAAAAAAAAATCAACATTTTGGCACCTTCCGATCCTCAGTCTCCGCCCGAGGTAATGCGGCATCTCGATTTGTCAAAAAACAATATCTCTACCACAACATTTTTAACATTTAATTTTTTAAAAAAGCGTTATTTATATATTTTTTTTAATTTCCGCGGTAAAAATGTCTCCTGGATTAATAAACTCTTGATATTTATTTTCGTGTAGCTGTTATGTTATAGTTACATGCCTGGAATTTTCGGGATGCTGACCTATATACATATATATATATTACTACATACGATACTATTATACTATACTATATATTATATCTATAATATATATTATCTATATTATATACTATATCCATCCTTCCATAGTATATATTATATTATAATAACAAAAAATTATATATATATGATAGAGAGATATATATATAATAATATATACTCTACTATATATATATTCATTACAGTATGGCAGGTTAACCTCCAAGATGTTCTGCTATACATCTGTGAGGCATTGTGGCTTAAACTTCATATGTTCTTTGCAGATACGCAACAAATCTCTTCAGCTACATCCTCGTTTTTTTTGTTATTATCTTATTGCTATTATCCCAGTTAACGATTCTTCGTTAGGTTTTACTCTATTTTAAATATTATAAAAAATCATTTTCCAAATTGTCTTTTCCATTTACATAAAATCCCCTTTTTGATCATAATGAACTATCAAGGTTATTTCATGTACACTAGTGCTTCGAGATATCAGGCGTGCCATTTCTATTTGGATGAGTCTTGATACTTTTGACAAGGTCCTTGACTCCTACAACACCTTTATCCCAAATTGCACCACCTATCGCATTTTGCTCCACGAGTGAAACAAAATTCGAGGATTATGTATAATTAGAGTCTGCCTCGCATCCAGTTAATGTTGATAGTCTACCTCATTACTTCTGATATTTACTAAATTAATCGTTGAAAAAAAGATTTTAATAATAAGTGAGGTTACAAGCAAAGACTAGTATTGAAAATGCAGGATAAATCAGAAAGTACATTGTACCTGAAATACTCCCGTTGTTCCAGGTGCATAATGCCAGCTATGACAATCTGTTCATTTATCTCTTCTTTCACAAGGGCTTTCATTTCTCCACCTAGAGTTGAAAATATGGCAAGTACTCCCAAGAAAACTGTTACAAAACTGTAGTTGCCATAATTGTTGTTGGAAATTCTTACCCATAAATAAATTGTCTCATCTTCTTATCGCTGAAGAGGAAATTTATAGAGCTTTACACTTTTCATGAGTATAGCCTTTAAGGCTGCTTGAATGTTTTTTGATGCCTGATGATAATCACTTTCTCTATGTACTTCCCCAAAGATTTAAAAACTCTTCTTTACTTGATCTTTGCTAAATTAATTTAAAAACACATTTTATTAATAATTTTATGGTAAGTAAGTGCAAGTGATTAGGTATGTGAATATTGAGTGTACATATTTGATAAAATATCTATCTATTCTACTTCTATCTATCTCTTATCCTATATACTATCTACTTCTTATTGTAATTCTTATTTTTATATATAATCTAATTATCGCATTATCATCATTCTGTAGTCTTTGCGATATATTGAATCTTATATGTTTTATTTCAAATGCTCAAAACGTTCAGCACTTTATTGTGTGGAAATGTTGTAACTACGAGTTTAGTATAGATTTTTTAACACTCGAGGTACTTTACTATAATAATATATGTAGCTGGCTGAAACCGTTTTGTAGAAATGTAAGCATAATTATACTTAAATACAATCTACAATGTGCTCCTCCAACTTGATATTAATAACACTATATACGCCGAGGGGTCGAAAAATTTTTTGAACTACTATATATTATCTCATCATATTATATCTATTTTCTTCTTTTCACAAGGCTGTCAGAGAGAGACAATTCATATCCCTCCCGAAACCTTCAAAACACAAATTACATATCTCAATATTAAATTAACTCCCCATTATAGTATTATCGTATATTATAATAATAACCACTACCACATATATATTCTGGTCTCTATCTACTATATCTTCTAGTTAAAGGCAATATTCGTATACTATAGTTATATAAATATATATGATAATAAGTCATTCATCTATATCCCACTTATCTGATACTATTATCCTTCTCTCTTCCTCTCTTCTTTCCGTCAAACGTTGTCTATCATTTTTACTTATAATTTAAGAAGATTGCGAGTTTAGTCTTTTTCTTTGAATACATTCCCATCCTCTCCATCTGCTCTCACTTTATTCTCTCGTCTTCATCCAACTCTGAGTCAATTTCTAAAATTCTATCATTATATCGCTACTTTTCTTCCACCTTACTATATAGACAACGCGACAATCACACTGGACCGAAACTATACTGAATGACCTTTTACTGACCGAAAGGTGTTGAGCAAGACAACAAGCCCCTAACACAAAGCTCACAAATTCATCGAGACTGAAATTAACAGGTCTCGTTGACGTGAACGTCGCTAGTGGCATAACTCCTGTCTCTCATTGAAGAAAGGGTTGGTGGCGTAACAATCGCTTCATTTTTATGTTTCACATTAAGCCTGGGATATCCTTACTCTTTTTATTTGGTATCCAGACCATCACTATTAGTTAATAGGGATTTTGGTTTAAATACCTATCTATTATTACCATGCCATATTTGTCACGTGGTTTTTATATTATTTAAACTGTATATTTCTGAGTAATAATATAATTTTGCCTTAATTCAAAAATCTTATAACAAATATAGAAATCACAATTTATGAAAATGGAAAAGGTTGAAGGCCAGATATTTCCGGATGAATTATTTTAGTGTGACTAAACTTTGTACCAAATGAGGTTTTTATGACACCGAGTAAGGGTTCTTGTGTCTTTGGAACAACAGCTCCAAACCTCAGGAAGTCTATACCCTAGTACCTCGCGCCATGGTAGAATCTATACAAGGAAGATAACGTATAGGCATAGCCCGCACATGGCGGGTCTGCGGCCGTATACCGGTGGTGTGGTGTTGTGTGTGTTGTTGTGTGTGTTGTGGTGTGTAGTGTGTCTGCCTGTTTGTGTGATAATGTGTCTTCATATATCTAAGGGAGGGTTTATGTGTACGTCAACACCCTAAGCGATAGGACCTCACTCTTGAAACTTTTTTATACCATAACTCACGCTGCCCATAATCTTCGGAAGTCTTGTAATAAAGATACCTTATACATTATTCTAATAATAATTATGCTTTTATGAATTATGTATAGAAGTCTATAATAAACTTAGTAATAATATATAAAATATATATAATATATAACTATAATAATATATATAAATTTTACTTCACTGGTTAGTAAAATTTGTGTAATAGGTATATACATTCCGCTCGGCAAACTTGAAGGCCTATTGAGTGGGCACGCCTCAATCAATGAAATAATACTTATATATATTAAAAGGTATGTAAATTTCTACTTAAAAAATAATAATTTAATTTAAAACCAAACTAATTCTCTAAAGGACGGAATTGGGGATAAAACTATATAGAATCCAATATAAAAAATAAAATTTATTTTTAATTTGGCTTTTTGTAGAGATCTCTAATGTATTATTCTATAATAATTACTCTAATATAACTCTTATTAAATTACAAAAGTATATATATTGAGGACTTATGTTACTTTTTCTATCTATAATAGAAACGAAAATTGGAAAAGGTAAAGATTTTTGGCAATGGTAATCCATATATACCTTTATTATTTGTTTTATATAGTAAAATTGAATTTTTTTTATTCCTAACAGGCAGTGACTGGAGAGGCTAATCTCCAAGCTTGACACTAAAATAACCTACATAACCTCTTTTAACCCCTGGAACATAGGGAACATAGATAGAAAATGATGGATTCCATCGACCTAGAAGCCAGTCTAAATTATACGGTCACTCATAAACATGCCGTTTACGCCCTTTTAGGAATCTAATTTTTTTTATATATAATTTTTTAAATTTAGTTTTTACTTATAATCCGGCACTTCAATCAACCATTTGGCTGAGGGTTGACTGTATATGAGCTAATAACTTTGATTCCGACCCAAACACACACACATCACAATAATGAGACTAATATATATATATAGTCCTCTTTCCTAGTATAATATCATATATATATAATATATATATAATATAATTATAAATATATATTTATATATATAATGAGTAATATTATAGTATATAATATATACGTAGTACAGTGGCGTAACTAAGAGTCATAGGGCCCCCCGCCAAAGTGGAAATGGGGGCCCCCTTGGAGCCATATATATATATATATAGTCTAATATAATATTATATATATATATATATATATATAATAATATTATATATATTATATAATATATATATATATATGGGCCAACAATGTCTGGGTTTACTATATATGGCTAATGCCTATCAGTGATCATATTAGAAGGTCGACTGATGTGCGAAATTGATATTTGCATAAAAAGTAATGACATTGTGGCCCAAGAGTATATAGAATGAGTAAATGTTCTTTAAAGGGAGAAAACATGTAATTCAGAAAGGACTTCACTTTGGTCGTATCAAAAATTTAATCAAATTCTCAAAACATCTTTTTACATTTGCTTCCCAATGTATTATTACTATTTTTACTTAAATATTCTAAATTATTACCCTTCCCCTCCTCCAAAAATAAGTATCAATCTAATTATTGATATATATATATAGTATAGATGTAATATATATATATATGATATAGATATATATAATATGATATATGAGGTTATTAATATTAGAGTAATATATATATAGTATATATAATAATATATATTATTAGAATAAGTTATATTATATATCAGATATATATATATAAATAGATATATAATATATAGTTATATTATATATGATATATATATTAATATATAGTAAATATCTATATATATATATATAATATAATATATATTATATTATATAATATATATATTATATATATATATAATATAAATATATATATACAAGAAATTATAGAATAGGAATGTTAACTTACTAAAATTCGTGAAATATTTGTCTCCGACTTGTCCAAAATTCGAAAGGATGATGCTTTATAGTTTAAATCCAGACGTTTTTTGGCTCATTAAAGCCCATGAATTAATTACCACTTCTTTAGATCAAGAGTACGTGAATGTTTCATTTTCAATGCATAATAGAAGCCAATGCACCACGCGTTAATTATACATTTACTATTCTTTAAAAAGTTTTTATTAACTTGAGCTTTGAAAACGACTTTTCAGCTGTTTGCAGCTGTTACTGGTAACGTCAAATCAACTCGAAATTCTGTACACAGTCTGGTAAGGACTACCTTGCTAAGCAGCTGCTTCCTTCCGAATAAAAGTTCGCTAAACCTTTAATGTTACCGGACATTTTTAATTTTACATTATATATTTAATTTTTTTGAGAATCAATTAATTGTTTTTGAAACAAAAGATAAATCTAAATCTTATTTTTCTACCGTTTTGTAAAGAATTTTCTTGCAACTTTTCTTGCTTGATATTGGCTATAGATTTACACGTTTAGAATTGCCAATGCCCTCATAACATTGTTCATGCTAATGAAACGAGTAGTTATCTGTTCATCGAGTTATATAATCAAGAGATTTATTGAAACCTCTTATTCTAAAGGTTTTCCAATCAATCTTTAATTCTTCATAAAATAAAAGTCATCAATAAACTTTTTAATCTGTATTTGAAACGTCTGGAAGTAATTCTTACTTCAATGTTCATAAGATGTGCTAACCTCCGTAGTTTCTTCCTCACTACATCTTCCAAATATTGTGTCCTTAGCCTATAATTGATTTTGCTTGTCCCATAGTAAGTTCTTTCTGAAGATCTGTATTTCGATTTTATGCAATATTTAACATAAAACAGCATTGATGCTTTCCAATACTTTAATTTGAATTACAACACAGAGAATAAACTCAAAATTTTCTAACTGCTTCCTGAGAGCAAGGGGCTTCGCTTCTTTCACTTGACTTCTTACTCATGAGAATATCACTTGAGACAAGAACTGCGAAATACTTTTGAAATTGTTTTTTATTGGCTAGTAAGGAACATACTTGGATTGAACCACCTAGTTTGGAAAACACTTTTTTACGGTGTTTTTTGATGCATTCCGTTATTTGTTGAACAGCTGCTAATTCCTTGCTACCGGAACTGTACTAAAACTGAAATACACATGTACCTTTTTCCCAGTTTGTCATAAAATTTTTGAAGAACCATTATATCTTAAAATTATATTAAGAATTAAATTAAATTAATGACGCTGCAACAAATGAAGGTATTCTGCATTTGGAAAAATTTTCTATATACGAGCCTGAAAGTCCTGAATATTTCCGTTGCATATTTGACTCCTCCATCATAGCCTTTGACCTCTGCATTTTTATATATTTAATGTTCTTTGTTATCTAATCCTTAATTATTTATTTTTTCAAAGTTTCGGCACTGTTCTCTGTTATAAAAACCCACAAATTTCATAAGGGCACTCCCCAATTTTCACCCCCCCCTAAAAATGGAACATAAAATTCGGAATTTTTTGCCGAATTTCGACCCTAATAAACACCAAACTGTAGCTTTTGTTTTGCCCCTCTTAAAACGTTGTTTCCCGGTGTTTTCCTTTTTCTCGAGAACTTTTCAGAAATTTTCAATTTTTCAAAACTCATGTTTTTGCAATTTTTCAATTTCTAACTTCCAGAATTTCCCTCGAAATGACTTCAACTTGAAAATATGCACTAGATAGGTCCATTACCTACAATAGTCAAAGAAGATTTTTCGATTTTTTGAGTTTTGTGCTCAGCCGTTGTCCATTTCCAAACCCACTTTTTTAGGATTTTGAAATGAAAAAATTGCGATAATTTTTTCCTGTCCGTGCGAAGTGGATAAAATTATCAGGGCATATGTAGGAATATAGAGAGGTACATCTTTTTTTCTTAGATAATGTTTTTGTATATGCAATAGTTTGGATTTGTTCTTGGATTCAAATCGTCAAAAAAAAATTTGAAAATTTTTACAATTTTCTTTTGAGTATACAAAAATTACGAAGTAAAAAAGCAACCCTCTCGCCCGATTATACAAGGCCTGAAATTTGATGTTGATCAGATTGAGTAGAAAAAATATAAATTTTTCACTTCTCCAAAAGTTCAAATGTTTGAAAAAGTGAAATATTGGATATTATTTATTTATAGATAACTTGTATTATCCAAACATCAAATTTTCAGGGGCTTGTATAGTCGGGCGAGATGCATACTTTTACTTATATATTATATATATATATATATATAATATATATATAATATATATATTATATAATAGTATAATTGAATATATTATATATATATATAATATATGATATATATATATATATATGATATATATAATATAATATATATATAAATATTATAATATATGTATATACTATATACTATTATATATATATGATATATAATTATATAGTATTAATAAGTATTATTTATAATATACTATATATATAATATAATAGTATACTATATAATATACAATATATTTTCATATTGCATTTATTATTTCGTTTGTTTGCCTTTCGCAATTATGGGTCCCTTTACCTGCGTGGGCCCCCCGCAACCGCGGGTCTGCGGGAGCCGTTAGTTTACGCCCCTGTATTATATATAGATATATATATATAATATATATAATATATATATATATAAAATAATATATAGTATATATATATATATAAATATATTTATTAGTAGACATATATATTATATAATATGATATATATATAATATTATATATAGTTATATATAATATATATATATAAGTAATAATAACAGAAACCCATTATCCGAATTCTGCCATTCAAGGACCAATCTTCATATTTAGTATTTAATGATGTATAATCGCCTAAAATCAATGGCCGGTCGAACTGAAACGTCCCTGAATGAGAGTGGTCACGGTGACTCCACCTTACTAAGATGGAGAAGAAGAAAAGCAAAAAGAAAAAGCAATAGAAGTTGATAACGACTTTTTGTCATGAACAAACTCAGCTCTACCCGAGGCGGTACACATTACAAGTCGTGCGAAGATAGAAATACAAGTAATTTATGATAATATAGAGTTCTCATCGTATAAATTGATATTCCTCATTTTATATATCATAAAATATCCGTAATTGTGGCGTTGGGAAGTTAGAGTAGTGTATATAAACCTGAACTTTCATAATTACGTATTTTTCACTTATCATTTGCCCCTTTCCTATGCTTCTTTTCTGGAGTTGAATCGGTTAACAGTACTGTACATAATATAATAAGATATATATATATATATATATATATATATATATATATATATATGTATTATAGTATATATATATAATATAATTAATAATATATAAGAATATAATATATATATATAGGACTTGTTTTTTTAATAGGGATGTTAGCCGATATATAGTGAACGAACGAAATGTAATCGATTTTTTTTTTCGATTATCTTCAAGGCAATAGAGCGTCAAAAGTTGCTAAATAAACAGTTTTTTTTTTTTAACTAAAGATACCCATTAAATCGCAAGATGGAAAGAGTCAGGGGTGGTCTCGCGGCCTCAGCGGGGGACGACGGGGGGGACCGTCCCCCCACCGGTCGCTCGAGCCCTTAAAAAAAAAATAAAAAAAAATAAAAAAAGTAACAAAACATTAACATGATAAAAAAAAAACCAACTGTGTGGCAACTCTGCCGCTCCTTCTATTGGAGTTTTTAGCTAACACGTGACACTGCAAGGGTCCACGGCGTAGCGTTCGGCGATTTTCGATATCATGTCTTTTAATGTAACATCCTTTTAAAGGAATAGCATATATATAATAATAATATATATATATATATTATATATATATATATATATAATATATATAATAGTATAATATATATATATATAGCGTATATAATATATATATAATATATATATATATATAGTACTTATATAATATTATACTATACTATGATTATATATATATTAAATAGTATATTATATATAGTATACTACTATATAATATATTAAATATAATAATATATATATATAATAATAATATTGAACTCTTCGTAAAAATGAGTATACTTGGCAGATATGTAAGAGATAGAAAAACTGAAAAAATGTTTTTAAAAAAATGAGCATGACCTAAATTAAAATCTCCAAATTTCACTTTGCTTCAACTATAGGTTTTTTCAGTACTGAACGGGCATTTAAATGTTTGTGTGCCATGATATCACTTTTTTCTAGCATATAGCAACGACCACCTCAGGGCAGAGCCCCAATCGCAAGGAGGTAGTGTACTCAAATTTTCCGAACATGACCAAAGCCAAATCCAGATGAAGAGAATACTGCACATTCTTCCACACCCGACCATTGCGATCCTGGGACCCTCGTTTTATTTAGCACAAAATTAATATAAATGTTACCTCCTAGCGATCTAGATTGTTTTTAATATAAACACTGTAAGGTCATATATATATATATATATATATATTAATATATATCATATATATTTATATATATATGTATGTTTATAATATATATATTATATAAGTATGATATAATATATATATATATTACTACTATAATATATATATTATATATATACTATATTTTATATATATTAATATATATATATATATATAATATATATATTATATTATATTTATATATTATATTATAGTATAATATATATAGTAATATATATTATATTATATATATATACTTATAATATATATATCATTAATAATATATTATATTAGTGGAGGTCATTAGATGTTTTTTTTTTCTCATCCGCGGATGCGGATCGGATTGCGGATGTTTGACTATAAAATCCGTGGATGCGATGCAATGCGGATCGTTTGATATATATATATAATTATGATATAATATATATATATATAATATATTAATATATATATAGTAGTACATATATATAATAATATAATATAGATCTATTATTTATAATAATATATATATATATAATATACTTCGAGTTTAGCCACAATCTGTTCATATGAATCGTGCTAGCTTGGGTGCGGCGACGGGGCCCAACTCAAATGCATCCCACTGAACCTCTTCCCAACTCTGCCGACCTTAATGATAGAGATTTTCAAATGGATTATATACTATTTTGCTCTAGTATTGAAATTCAAATATAGGAAGGTTTTGCTTTGAGAAACATCATTTTTCTGCTTTTCTGCTGAGAGTCTTTTTCCTCTTTTCATCCATATATGTTGCCCAGCATTGCTAAATACTCTCTACTTGGGAACACAAGTTGGAGGACAGGCCAAGCGTTTTCTTGCAAGTTTGACTACAAGCGTGGTAAAACATTATTGGCTTAACTTTCCCCAACTCATAGCGATCATCATTTGTAATTCTAGTCGTTTTCTTCGTGAATAGTTTTCAATCATATGCACTACATCTTTTGGTAATGCGTGTGTTTCTTCATCACTAAAGGACTATTGAAATTCTTTCAGGGTTGGGGATAGCTCAGGCGTAAAGCACCGGGTATATTGTCCTAACGCGCAACATGCGGTGGTTCAATCCCGAGAAGGCAGTAATTCTTTACCCTTCCCATTAAATGTTCTTTCTTTATTTACAATTTTTTTATAATTAGGAAAAAAATATGCATATTTAACATCTACATATAAAGAACGAGGGATTGGACAGGCTGGACACTTGGTGATGTCGCCTTGAGGGAGCTCGGTTGCTTTATATAACTTTACCACTGGACCACTTTTTTGGGTTGGGGGGATACTCAGGGGTAAGCACCCGGGGTATAATTGTCCCTCACGTAAACAGAATAATGATAGTCGCAACATGCGGTGGTTTCATCCCAGAAGGCAGTAAATTCTTTAGCTTCCCATTAGCGATGTTCTTTATCTAATAATATATATATAATATAGATATAAGTATATATAATATATATTATATATATATATATATCATATATATAATATAATATATATATATATATATATATATATTATATATATATAATAATATAAATATATATATATATATATATATATATATATATATATATATATATATATATATATATATATATATATATATATGTTTTTGTGCAGATGTGTTTATGTGTGTGTATATATGTTTAGTTTTTACCAAAATTTTCTTTCTTTGTTTCCTCACCGTGTCTTTTTTTTTTAATTAGGGTGTGTTCTACAGTTAAGATTCTTTAAAGATGTTTAAAAGCTGCTAAACAATGACTTTCAGCTGTAAAAATTTAAGATATAAATTTTGACAGCAAGAACCTCATAGCAATGAAAATACAATGAAGAATAGCAATGAAAAACAACAAGTTAGACTTTTATATTTTAATATGTTTTATCACTCATTATATGCAAGTATAATTTGTACCAAATGTATTACGTTCCATTTTTTAAAAGTTTTTGAAAGTAAATTAGCAATAATTCTCTTCTCGTACTTGCTGGTATTTTCGGTTCCAATAATGGTAGTTATCTCTAAAGTATTTTAAATATCTTCGTTTTGCTCGTTTTGTTTTATTTTCCCCAATACGGATATTTGATATTGATTAAATTAAATGATTGATTAAATTAATTAAATGATTTGGTCAAATTAGAATTTAACATATACTTAAATTTGCTTAAATACGGGAGCTGATATTTTTTCACAGGCAAGTGTTTCACCGAAATCAATATTCATAAAGATTTTCTGCAAATCTCGTTATGGCATGATTTAAATTCAGATCTCGGCGAAACCCACCCCTTTGTGTTTTTTCTCTCTCCTTGATTATATTTCTGGTGGCTGGATCTAAAGAATATGCAGTATATGGCGGCTACAGATCATTCTTTAGAGTCATTAAAAGTGTTTTCCAAAGAGATTTGTTTAATTTCATTTATCCCGTTAAAGATACAATTGCAGATACTGCTGGGTTATTTTGCATGTCAAATTTCTAATGTAATGGTTACATATTTACTAATAGGAAATTACGTTGAGAGTTCAAACTCAGTAAAAGTTTTTTCTCTCAATACTTTATGACTTTTTAAAGCTACGTATGTGTGTATATAATTTCTAATGTCTCAAAACTTCAGTTCGTGTCCCTATTTTTGTTCCATCTTTCACACGACCACACATATGGAGATAAATCGCTTAAACATATTTTTCCTCTTCAAATTCAAAGTTTCTTTTTCACATAATTATTTTCTGAAAAATCTCATTATTCATCTATCTGAATTAATTGCAAAAGACTAATAGAATATAAGACGCCTTCAAAAGTTAAAATTTCTTTTCCAGTTTTCTCCCTTTATCCGAATTCGGAACACCCATAGCATATGAACATAAGGGATGTTCCAACTGTAAAGCTGTTTTTAGATGAAGAGGTCTAGGGCTTATCATCTCCTAAAAATTCTCACTTTTCCTGACGCTCCCATCTTTTTCTGTTTGACGAAGTTTTGCGTTAATTCCTTATACTATCGTCTAGTGTAGTTTGATCACTCTTGATCTATCTGGATTAAATCTTCCAAATTATCGTATCATTTTTTACAACAAACTACTAAAATCTTCTTCTAAATCTAAAAAATATTTTTTGTCATGATCATACTTTTAAAAATCACATCTGTCTCGAAGTAAAAACTATACAGGCCTAGTTAAAGATTCTTAGAAAACTTGAATAAATGATCGAAACTGGAACCCTCAATTAAACCGCAATCTCGAACCATTTCTATTTCATTAAATTCTATCATACTAGCAGTTTATCTCTCATCGACATGAAATTTTTTTGATATATGATGGCATGCTATGATGTCCCTCTTAAATAAAAAACGCCGCAAGCCAATTTTATCATATTATTTCTAAGTACGTATATGAATTGTCTACGAGGCTTTCAGAACTTTCTCCCAACTACACTGGCCTTTATTCTAAGTTACTGAGCGACGCGCGAGTCCTCTCTCTATTGATAATACCCGTTGTTGCTTCCTGACTTACTTAACGGAGCCCGTAATCCGTTTAGGTTTAATCGGGTGTTAGTTATAAACTATAATTTGTTTAAATTTAGTCTAGAAACTCGTCGAGTGAAGGCCTTAAGAGTGGCACGAGAAGTATCGTCAAATATTATGTTTAGTTAAACTATATACATTCACTTAATAAATTAATAGATTTAAAGTTCAGAAATAATTCTTACGAAATCCCTCTAATTTTCTTCCTTCATTTTATATATACTTTAAAAATTAATTCATGATTAGAACAGGTTTGATACCTTTTTAGTGAAAATATGGAAAAAGGCTTGGCAATATCTCATCAATTAATATATAGATAAGCTGAATAATAAATATTTCTTTAATAATAAATAATAATAATATATAATAATTCAATATCAATATATTTCTAATTATATAATAATATATAGTTTAAATAACAATCCATAACCAAATAATAATGGTATCATATAATGTCATAATTATAGATAATAGTAAATAATCATAACGATATTTATTACATGAATTATAATTATAATTATATAATTTATATAATTTATATTAATTAATTACTAAGTAATTACTCTAATTATATTATTTTAAAATAATTAATAAAATAATTAATAAAATTAATAAACTAATAATTAATAATTACAATATTATAAGATCACACCTCATATATATTATAGGGATAAATAATAAGTACTAAATGTCTCAATCAATACATAATGGTCTAATCCATAAGGATCATGAATTAATAGATACATACCATAATATTGTGTAATCTAAACTAATAATCAAAATAATAATGAGTTGAGAGAAATATATAATTCCAAAATAATAATCAAAAATAATAATAATAATAAATATAAATAATGGGCATAATAATAAATGGAGAGGAGACTCAAATATTAATTTCATAATATATCAATATATGTATATAACTGATGATATATTTATTCATGGTAATAATCAATTAAGTAATAATAATAATAATAATATAATAATAATAAAATAATAATACAAATAATCAATAAGGAAGGAAGCAACGCCATAAGAGGATATGAAAGAAGGAAGTAAGCAAGAGACAGAAGAAGATAGAAGCAGAAACAAGACTAGAAGAATGTAAGAAGAAGAAGAACGAAGATGAACAAGAAGAAGAAGTAACCAAGAAGAACAAGAGAGAAAAATGAGGAAATGAGAAGAACGAAGAAGATAGAATGAAGAAGACGTAAAGAATAAGAGAAAACGAGAAGAACGAAGTAAACGTAACAGATAGGAAGAAGAATGAAGAAGCAGAAAGCATAAGTACAGAAGAAGAAGAATGAAAGATGAATGAAGAAGAAGATAGACAAGAAGAAGAAGAAGAAGAAGAAGACAGAAGAAGAAGATAGAAGAAGAAGAAGAAGAGAATGAAGAAAGAGAAGGAGAAGAAAGAAAGCGAGAAGAACGATAGAAATGATAAAAAGGAAGACGTGTCGTTAAATCGATAGACAATCGTAACAGTAAGACGAAGAAGAAGAAGACATAGAATACTGTAGGAAATAAACAAAAATGATAAATGATAGAAGTAAGCTTATAGATTCGTAAAGAGAGAAGACTGAGGATTAAATAAAACAACAAGCGGAGCACAGGCTGATTCCACCATGGAAAGTGTATAATGACCACATACAAGTAACAATATAGAATCGGATCCATATAAGACAACAACAGTAACAATACACAACCACACTCTCAATTAAATTAACAACTATGCTTACAACGAACTTCATAAATTCTTCCATAACAACAACCACACATACATAGCATGGCAGGAAAGTCTCAGATACGCTATGGGAAGGTCCATCTCCACTATACATACAACAAACAACAAACAACAACAACACACATAGCGAACTAACAACATACAACTAAGGAAAACTATAAAATTGCTTTCACATAGGAGATACATAACAAGAAACATTAATAAGGGAAATTTCTCCTCAAAAGCCGTTCATATATGATCCAACCTTAGCAATTCCTCCGAACCCAGGCAGATATACATACAAGCTAAGCCAAATACAGGATACCAACTAGCTGACTGCCCGCCCCCATGCCCCCACCTAACAACCACAATCACAACCACCCGACACTGAACCAAATTTAGCTTAACAACAACAAACAACAACTACTCTCAACACCTACTAATCTGACAATCTTATTTTATCATTATCTATTCATAGACATACACATCAGGCAACATACACAACAACAACAACAACAACCAACAACAACAACAAGCAACAAACAACAACACAACTACGAGACAAACTTAACAAATCATAGCTAACAACATACAATGACAATACTAACAATAACATAAAAAAGTTTGGCGCAATTTACAACATGCGTAGAACATTAAAAATCTCAAATAGAGAACCTAGTATCACATGTACGTTGGGATAACTAATCTTACACATTAACAAAAAATCACAAGACAACCACGCCAACAATCCACACGACAACACTTACCTCCGACACACATCAATACAACTAACCATTTCTTGAACATTTTGAGAGAGGAGAGCGCCATATCTGATACCTCCCACAACAACACCACAACATCTGAAATCACTCATGACAACTAACAAACACATACAATTGGTTTAGCTTAGCAATCATAAAGCTACAACAATCTAACCAACAAGCAACACAACAACAACAACAACAAGCGAGACCAACATACAACAACATTACTATCCACCACAACCAACAACAATACACAATCAGATGAGAGTCATCCCTGGCCAGTAAACATATCATTATTTCTTCCAATTTCAGCAAATGTGATTATTGCCGATGCCATTTATTCCTTGTAGCTCAATAAATTTGTATAATTTTTAAGAAAACGCAATTTCTAAGCAAGGGAGGTAAAATTTCAGGCTACTCTTCCTTTGTGGATAAGAAATTTAAAAAGTTTGATTTTTTTTTCTTCTCTGCCTTTTTCTACGCAATATGAGTTTCATGTGCCCGCGCACCGGGAGACTAATCAATCAATCGATAAATAAATTTATTAGGATTCAAATTATAATAATATATCAATTATATAGTACTTTATTATATATAATTATACTAATAATATATACTATATTATATAGTTATATAGTAGTTGTATGTACTATGTTTGACGCTAAATTATTTTTGGATTATTATATGGATCTAACCAATTTATATATGCCTTATAGCTAAGATCTATTAGATTTAATTTATCTATGATAATACTTGAGTATTGATTATCAAATTATGAGTACTTAGCATAAGTATATAGTATCATTATGAGATTGACCTGGATATATATATATATATAGGGTTTTCAAATATTGTTTTGGATTCATATAAGAATTTCATTTAAATATCGTGAGAAAATAAATCACTTATTGTAGCTAATATATAATAATTAAACTACATTAGTCACATAATTTGAGTTTAGTATAATAGTGTAGATACCCTCATACTCCACCTATTAAGGAGCGTTAGGGAATATAAAGTACTACTAATTTACTATGTGATGGACTAATATTGCAGATATATTATGATGATAAAAATATCTAAACATACCAGTCACCCATAATGTTTTAGTTATTTAAATATATAAGTACGGTTAAGGTCTACTTAAATATAAGGTTACAAATAATATATAGTTTTATATATATTATATAATAAATATATATAAGATAAAACCAAATATGATTACACTTTAAACGCTCTCTTTACATACGCTTCTCTTCAAGCTTTTCTAATCATGCATTTCCTCCTGCCATAGAGTCTTTGCTGTCTCTACACATTTCCTATCTCCATTTCTTCTCATTGCGTTATGCTCGTATAACAGACCTCTCCAACATACTGGCTTATTCCTTCTTCTTCTTCCCTTCTTCCTTTCTTCCCTGTTCTTTGTTTCATTCTCTTTCTTTCTAAATATCTTCTATCATATCGTCTTCTATAAACGTTATTCTCTTAATACTGGCTTCTATACATATCATTCTTTCCTTCCATAATCATTTTCTATGAATCTAACATTAGTCTTTTCGTTATATAAATCATTAATTGATTATTAATATAAATTATTTAGATTTATTTATTTTCCACTTATTAATTAATTTTTATTATTATATTATTTGTCATTAATTTTAAATTTATTATTTCAACGATAAATATACTTACGAGACATAAATTTGTATTTCAGTTTTTATCAATGTGAGACTTACCAATCGTTTCCTTACTGACTTATAATTATTCCAAGTTTATTGTTATTTATAGCTCGATTACCTTATTAATTGACTCCTTAACTCTACGAGGCCTTTTATTTTTACTACCATCATTAGGTTAAACTTAGCTTATCCACTTTCCCTTGGAACCTATCCTAGCACCTACCTCTATCTAGACAACTAATATCTTTATGTTGTCATCTGCACTCGCTTATTCTACCTATATTCATTTGAGTTATCTTACATATTTATTTATATTTACGATTGACCCTAATCTTATTATTATTCACTATTTTTGAGGTGGCTAACTTGCCGTGAGCCTCTCCCTTTTATTAAATTTTTCTGTGTTACTGCTCATCTCTGCCATCCATCATTTTCCCCGATATTGACACTCATTTATTCTTTTTTTAGCCATAATGTTTTGTATAATTTATTAGTTATGGATTTATTTAAGCGCAGTCCCTAATCAATATAGAGAGGTTAGTCGAATTTCAGCTTAGTGCCACTGTTCTCCAGTAGTAGTCCAGTAGTAGTTACGTCTATGATACGTTACTATAATTTCCAACCTAGTAGGGGTTACCGTATTTTCGTTTTTATTAGCACCGTTAAGGTGCTAGTCACAAGTACGCTCGCTCCCGTCGCTTAAGCCATCCCACCTTGTTTCCCGGTTGTGAGAATTATCTTTTCCCACCCCACCAGCGCCCTTCTGGTCCCCACACTGCTCTCCCCTTTGAGCCATAATTCCTTTCAGCTTTTTCTCGGTTCTCTTTTCTCCCGGCACCTATAGCTCTGTGCCATTCCTTATCCGTTGTCAGGGCACGACGCATCAAAGTTCTCCCTTAACTGCAACTGACAACTCACACCCAAATACCTGTTCCACTCATTGAAGGCTCCTGAAAACTTCCCTCTACGCTTTTCAACTTATTCCCTTTGCTTTCCCCCACTCCCCGGCTCGCACCTTCACCCCTAACGTTTTGGTCCCATATTGTTCCTATCTTTCCTAATTTCATTTCTACCGGACCTTGCTTTTATCTTTATCTCATTCTATGATTTACACATACACCCCACTCACCACGCGGACCATCACACATACACCCCACCACACGCTCACACTCCATTGTTTGTCGGCCCTATCGGTAATATATCAGCTCCTGCATACGATATCCACTGGTCGTGTTTATTTCTCCCACTGCCCTTCGTGCTCCTCTCTGTACGCCATTTCTCTTCCCTGACGCGGAGAGGAGCCCTCAGGCGATGGCACCTCACAAAACAATCTTGGCCGAACCCACGATTGGCTTATATTCCTCTTCACAACTTTCTCGGGGCTTCCCTTCGCTCTAAGGGCATTCTACTCTTGGATTCAATAGATTTCATCTCCACTCTATCACCTCCCACTCCAAAAGTGTTCTATCCAGCCTCTAACAGAGCCCTTATTAACAAAATAATGTAATATCCCTCATTTATACTGTTCATATACAAGTATAATGATCATACATATATACTACTGTTTTTCCCCAACATCGCCTTTTTTCATTCTTTTTTCCCTTACACTATCTAGTATTTTATCACTCATATCCATCTACTATATATAGTATGCTCTCGACTCTTATATAACACTAGGTATTTCGCCTCTCTATATACTATATACTCACTTTTTATTCTATCGCTACTATCCACCATAATTGAGTAACAATGCCTCAATTAATTTTTATTTCCCTCACCGATACTAGTTAATATGAGGAGCTCAGGGTACTGTTCCTCGGACACTTATATTATACCTCAACACGTACGCACTCGCCCTTCTTCTTACTAATTTACTTCACTGCATTAGCGCTGACACTCAGCACACTGTCTTTTCAATCACCCATTCCTATATATCACTTGTGAGCTGGAGTAATACCTCACTTAGGTGACTATCGTACGGCTACTATCAGAGCTTCATCGATACTATTTGGAGAGCTTCTCTAGTTAGTTCTAATAGACTCTTAACTCATTTTCATTCAGTCTTATATATATATATATCCATACAGTACCCCTCTCCATATCTATATATATTCCTCATATAATATAACCATTATCAGATATATAGGTTATATAGACTTACGAATTATATATATATATGATATAGTAATCTACGTAGGTCAAATATTTATGTTGGGCTTAAGTGTCTATCATTGTCACTTTCCACACTTCCCCTCACCTCATTTCCCAATACTATACACGTCACACTCACCTTGTATTTTCGCACCGCTAACACGTAGGCTTACGTCTTAAAAACAACTAACTTATTTCCTACCTTCGAAACATGTCCAAGTACATCACCACTATACCTAGACTGGGAACTTTATAATCTTCATATCCCGTACCACATTTTCATCATATTTTTATATTTTTATTTTCAATTGTCTTTTTTGACTGATTAAATCCTACTTATCGACTACATGTATAACGTCCTTTAAACCTTATTATTATTTATTTCTCCCCTCTACTAATTAATGGGAATATGCTTAGAATAATGAATGAGTATGTGTGTATTGCCTCCGCACCACTCTTAATTTTTTTGTCATACAATTACACTGAACCAATGAAAATGGAGATTGGTGAGTGGCGAGTGTGGAAGAACCCACATTAGAAAATATATTGGCTCAAAATGTACTTATACAAGTAATGAATAATCGGAGACTTTTTTGTCCTCGTCGCTCTAGTAGCAGATAACGAGCTATCTTTCTTATTGGGTGTTGTTGGTTAAATTGAATATTGTAGGTGGTCGCGCACAACAGATATACCGGAAATCACGGTATTCTGGCCAGGTTGGGATCAGTGACATACACCCGGTCCAGCCATTCTCAGGTAATATTTAGGTCACGGTATGGACGGCTAAAGAACTCGCTTGGGATACGTAGTAGCATAGCACAAGAAAAGTGGATAGGTATGCAAGTAAATGCCAAGTTAAAAACTCTGGGTCCCCTGCACAAGGTATAGATGAATTCAACTAGTGAAATGATCAAGAGGCGGAGGCGAGATGGTGGAATTGATTGGATTTGGAAGTTGTGTAACTAAAAGCGTTTTATGGACGGGTATAGTTCCACAGGGATTGGAGGAGAGCCGGTAAATAGTACCCTTGTAATACAGGGTAGGGATGAAAGGGGAACTGTAGAAAATTTTCACATTTCTGCACGGCCGAAATTAAGTTTATTGTAGTGTTTGTTATTCGGTTTGTCAAGGGCCGCTACAGTTACTTTGTGTGGTGTGGGGCAGGGGTGGCTGGTATTGTTGGCGAGAGGATACGTATGCTACGCACGCTAGATGTGTACTTCCGAAGGAGAGCCCTCTGCGCAGAACACCTCTTTTGAAAATTTCGGGGCTGTTTCCCGGCAAATAACAAAAATCGAAAAAAAAAACCTACATAAAAATCCATCTTCTATATTCTTATGGAATTTTTAGAGTGAAACTGGGTGTGGTCATCGCTAAATCTTTACATTGATACATAACTGTATTTCTGGAGAACCACAACTGCGGGAGAAGATAAGCCATAAACTTATATTTAGGTTTTTCTCGAGATTATATCAACCAGCTAGCCCGTATGAAATAGATGACTTCCTTAATTTCCCCAGGGTATACTTCCTGGCATCTGTTGCTTTATTTATTTAGTTTGTTTACTTTTTAGGGGTCATACTGGTGTCTCGCGCGTGTAGACGTTTCTTCGTGCAATTGTGAGCCACTCAAGACAGTTTAGTAATGCGATCCCGCACTGGAAGGCGTGGTGTAATTTGAATATCATTATAGGTAATGGTCGACCCTTCTAATTTAGGTGAATTGGTTTAAGGATTAATAAGCGGAGTTGAGACAAGTGGTTGTGTTAATGTTCTCCTTGTTATTTCAAAATGTGTATACATTGTTTGATGGGTTTATGAAAAGTACAGATTTCGGGGAGATGGGGATTGGCAAGGAGGAGTTACTGGTGTTAGATCTTTCAGTCGATGGACCGACTGCGAAGAGTGAGTGGTTAAGGTGCGGCGGCTAAGGGGTATCTTCCCCCTATTGTATGCGGGATGATTGGTTCTGTGGGTGGCGATTGTCTGCCAACAGTAGCACAGTACATTGAACGCCCGAAGGATTGGTGGAGCGATTTGGCAGGGTAATGTAAAGGAGGGGTTTGAAAAGTAAAGCGTAAGATAAGGAAGTAAGGTTATCCGGTTCGATGCCAGTGAGCCGACAGTCATCGCATGTATGAGGAGGTTTAATGCTCACGATGATTGAGCAGCTTGGAGCCAAGTGTCCTTGTTATATTTCAACTATTTTCCAAGGGTATGTGTTTGGGTATTTCACCCTGAGAAGGGAACGGGATGATGCAGAGTGTGATGTAGCCCGCAACCATGTTTGTTGATTAGTGTTTGTCATGGAGAGCGCGTGTGACTGGTGCGGATGGGATTTCATAAAAATTCGTTTGTCGAACATGGTGTCCAGGGGTGATGACTAAGGTCTTGGAGTGCGCTAGAGTCTTACATGAGGGTGAGATGGTTGAATTACCTGTTGTATCTTTTTCGTTACTCGTGTTATTCTTCAGACTCGTGTTCTGTAATAATGTACCACGCTTATACTCCGACCAATCCTATTCAAGTCCTCAATGTGTCAGTTATTGGGACCAATCTTAGGGGCAATGCTGGTTTTTCGTTGGAAAAGAATTAATAATAGTGTAGGAACTGAACCGACTTCGAGAGTGGTCGTGGGTGTCGCAAGAACGCGGGTAAAATGAGACCGATCATATATAATGGAATAGTTATTCGGCTTGAGATGGTTCTTGGGTTAACATGTACGCACACCAAGGAGGCCAATGAATAGGGTCTCGTCTGTGTTAAGTCGGATAGTTACTCTCCCGAGTGGAGAGTGCTTGCTTGGCGTTTTTATTACCCCGAAGCTCGGCGCACGACCCTTGGAGAGAAAGTTGGATTGAGTGCCTCGGCCTGGATTCTGTTATTGCTAGGCTGAAGGGACAGAAGGAAAGTTGTCGAGTTTGGTCAGAGGCGAGAAGTCATATAGGTCAACTCGACGTAGGTTGGTCAAGAAGACTATTGGCCCCGTGGTGCTTTTTTAGGGGGATCATGGTTGTGGTCTTCTTACATATCTCCTTTGAGGCTCACAGAGGGGTGAACCCTTCCGGGATTCCGTTCACCAGTATCTTATCCTCCACCATTTAAGTTGGTAAGAGCGCTCCCGGTCGCCGGTCCTATGATGCTTCTCACGCGTACGGTGGATTTTGCCTCACTCGCCTCTGTGCACGAGCTCTCTCTGGAGCGTAACACCATTTAATGGTCACAGGACACGGGCGTGACTCCCACGCCGGTAAGGCTGGGCTTTTCCCTTTTCTGCCTTCCCACGTTTGTCATGCTTTCTCGGGATCCTCGGCCTCCTCTCCGCCTTTCTTTCTCCCTTGCTACGATGCCTTTGTTATGAGCGCCGCCCACACCCTTTCCATCCTCCTGGGCCCACAAGTGCCCTTCTTCGGAGCGAATACGCCGCGAAGAGTTGATAGAATACCCAGAAAGACATGTAAACGATTATTATTTACTTGAACCCAGTATAACCCCCAGGCCTTATGACCCCTTATTTTGCCCTACCTTACTATTATTAATTTTCATAACCTCTTACTACAGATATATAAGTCACGTGGCTTCCCTACTGAGCACCCCCAGTTCTTATTGCTTATCTTATTGTATCTACTATACTCCTGTATCTCTATTATACCCCTTCGCCGTTCCGCCCCCTTCACATGCCCTTTAACTTCTCACTCCCCCCCCTTTACGCACACACTCTTTCCCACTCACGTATAGTATTATACCTATTATCGCCTTTTTATCTCACCGTATACTCAATTATATCTACGCCGTCAGTATACCAGCCTACCATGGGCTCATGTCGAGACTTTTATATATTATATAGGACGTCCCCTACTCACCAGTCCTCTCTCAACTTCACTACCCTATACACATACTAACACCTGCTACTTATAGTACATTACCTCAATACCCCTCACCACAGGGTACTTTGTCCAAAATTTTAACTAGATACCCTATTACATACATCTCACCCCTTTGGTACTTTCGTTTATTACCCACCCCCACCCATGCCTCTGCTATCTATCATATGTATATATACCCCTAGCTCATTACCCATCCTTATAGCCTTGACTTCACCTTCATTAAGTTCTTAGGTTATCACTACATATATACCCACATGCTCGTTATACTTAACACCTTTTTCTCCTATCCTTCATCTATATATACTATATATATATATAATAACTCCTACTTCTAGCTATACTACTTATTTTGGCTTCCGTAATACCCTTACATATCACTCATCACTATTTATCTGAGGCTTCTCACTCTATATATACTACCCCCTTACTTCAACGTTTATTCCCCCTATTTCTTATTCTATACCATTACAATATGATTGTCACACTCGAGTCCCATCTCATCCCCCGCTTCGATTCATGCACGACCATTTATATACCACCTTTATCCTCACCCTCTACTACTTAAATCTGAGACTGCATCGCTTCTTTTATATAAGCTGGCCTTGTCTTTCTTCTACCTTTCTTCTCACACCTATTTACTGCCCCCTGGATCCTGTCCCCCTCTTACACTCCTTAATCTATTACATTTGAGGTTATACTCCTTGTAATATTATCCCACAAATAGGGACGGATGGTTAGTGCCTTGTATAGTGTTTGTAATTTAATTGGTCGGACTTTGACTCAGTTCCACAAGTATTCCTACACCAGAGTAGATGGTACAGTCTGACGTTCACGGTAACCGGCCTTCTCCCGCAACAACCTACTTTCCTATCACTATACAATCCGCTTTACGGACTTCGCAATTCGCTGTCTTGAGTCCAAACGCTACTTGTGTACAATTATACCCCCCGCAATCTCATCAAGCCTTCTTGTTCCGTTGGTTTGGGGTCCAAGAATACTGAGTTAAATATGTAGTGCGAAAACATGGTCGTGCACTTATACTGCCAGAGGCTGCGGCAATAACTTAAGGACACACGCACACAGCTCCGATGATCGCGCTTGTTCTTTTTACCCTCCGGGTCCAGTCACATCTCTTGTAGACACACCAAAGATCAACTTCCTGAAACACCACTGGTAGCCTTCTCTCTAGTGATACCCATTCTCGTCACCTTATCTCTGCAGCAGGAAAAGAAAAACTATGATGTGGTATTAGGGACATGAGTTAATTTTAGATAATGTTTGGTTTTTGAATTAAATATTTTATTAATCAATCAGCCTTATCTTTGAAATATATAACACGAACCCTGCGGCCCGCTGTTTCTTCTGCCCGCCTCCCTCTTCAGCTTTGCTTTCTTTCTCGCTTTTTCTACCAAACAACCTCTAGTATCTATCGCTAACTCCACTATTCTAGCTTCTCGAAGCTAATGTTCAGATTGTTCCCCCTCAACCCCTCTTTTTCTTGGTTCCGCCAAATGTCGACCTCCCGCCCCTCCATTCTATCACGGTCGGAGTTTCGTCAAAGCAGACTTCTGTCCACTTTAAGGCAGTCACCGCGTTCTCTTGGCTGCCGCCTCTACACTTGCTATGACAATCTTATTTATACCCCTACATTCGCATGTTTACACTGTGTTGCGCTTTTTTTAACCCTGCACCCCCACTCTACCCATGAATAAGGAAGGGTGCTTTATGAACTGGTTGTGCTATCAAGGGCTCTTCCGATTATATTGTCGGGAGGCCTCTTTCACGTCCTAGTGCTCCTTGCAGTTTCCCCTTCACCGATTTAGCTCTACCTACGGCTGGGTGTACAAAATATCCATTTGAGTCATACTACATCTAAACATGCTCATCATTGCCTAAAATTTGGACCCTTGAGGAGTATTTTCCGTCCCTTTAAGTTCTTCACAAGAGACACCTCCTTAACTCTCACTCTGGCAGGACACCTTCAGTCGACACCCTCAAAGCTCGACTGCCCCAGCTGTAGTTGGCCGCTTTCAAAACTACTCTCTCACTATAATCCCTCTTAATCCCAAATAGCTCGAATAAGCCTGTTTGTACTTCATATCAAAAACAGTCTACAAGATGGCACTTTTTTGGAAGTATTTTTTCCGAAAACAAGTTGATTAGGTGCATATCATCTCCCTATTTTATCACCTCCTGATTCCCTTATACTTGCTACATTCCTTTCCTAACAGCCTTTAAATAGTGGTAGGATTTCTTAACACACGCCACATTATGAGAATAATTTGACCATGAACGGAATCTTTTTAAACTATTTCACCTTACATATTCATCTGAAATATTACTGATTGGAAGAAGGAGATTTTGTTTTCGGTCATTATCTACTATGACACTCACGGTTTTGTCCTTGCAATTGTGAAGACTATATACAAAAAAAAAATAGACCAGCTCTTTGCATTAGACAACATACCGTTCGAGCACCATCTGCAGGTCCAGCTGGGGGCAGTCCTCCCTCCTGATGCGTTGCAGCCCTGGTTTTGCATACGAGATGCGTCCCTGAATTTTATTCTTCTAATATGACCGACATTTTCATTTCCCCACGTTTTTCCCGCCCCTTTTCCATATCCACGCGTGTTAAGCTTCCACTGGCTCTCTTTCCCACCCTCCGAGCACCTTTCTTACCTGGATTTTAAGTACCCCTTCTTCTCCATCGGGGCAACCAACCCCACAGTACTCAATAATATGCCCTTTTTTCCATCGATTCCGAAGCGCACAAAACATCTCGAAGATGACATAAAGAACCCTCCTCCACCCACTCTACTCACCGACCTAACCAATCTCAAGTCTGATAGTCCATATCATCATAACTCTATTTCTCAGATTCTTCACACCCTACTATTTATATATACTACTCCTACGGCGCCTATGCCTACAGCTTTCTTTATGGGGTCCTACGTCTGATCTCCTCCTACCGTTTTCTATCTTTTCCTACTCCTACCATATATTCACTTCTGTAAGTCTATTTGTTTATCTGCCACATCTTATATATACTAATCTTTCTCTCCCAGTCCACCTCTGAGCAGCCCACTCCGTACTATATATGAAACTGTTTGACAACTTACCCCTCATTCCTTTACTCAATTACACTCCCTCATACTACATAATATTATTTCCTCCCTTTTCCTTGGACCAACTTATGTCCTATTCTTACCTTTTATCACTATTCATACTCCTACTACTTAACTCACTTCATGTGCATCAGTTCTTATTTAACAAATTACTGAATGCAAATGACTATTGCTTCAAGAATGAATGCTTTTCTCTTGAAGGCACTTATTTTTAAGACTAGTATTTCTATAGTAGTTTTACATTTCTAATTTTATATCCTTATCTAATTTTTCCTCCATATTCTGCACCTGTACTACACACTCTTGTACTTATTAACTATATAACTATATTTGGCCTATATTTTACATAACACCTATTTTTCAAGTATGAATCACGCTTTTCATTAAGTTTTAATCACCCATCAAATTTTTACTTTCTATTATATCTCCACACCTAACACTAAACCGGTTTTTCTTATACTTATATATATCGGGCCCCTATTTAGCTGGGTTTTACTCTTTACTACCACATTGATTTGATATCATTATCATCAAATATTTTCCATTTGCTTTACCATTTTTTTCTTCATTTCATGCAGAGATCTCTTTCATATCACTCCATATATAAAATAAGCTTGAATATTTATTATATCCAGCACAAGAACTTTAGTAATTGAATATTTATAAAGTAATTAGATTCCTCGTATACCACTACCTTTTGGATACAATCGCCATTTATCGGCAACTACTTCCTAAGAGGACATCTTATTCCTTTAACAACTTGCATTTGGGGCCCCAGATATTATTTAATCCAATTCATATAACTGATGAGTCTAATTTATAATATTTATGAATTACTACATGCCTATTACCTCATTCAACTACTATACTCACATACTCACTTACGCTTAACTCCAAACCATCATAATATACTAGTTTCATAGTTTCAGTTATCTTAAGTATATCTTAATAGAGTACAATTACTGAGTTTATATTTGATATGTGGATCCTTATGTAGTATAGAAAAAACTCCATCTGGGGATCAATAAAACACGTGATTTATATCTAACTAGGTATCTACAAATATTAATTAGATAATGCAGATACTCCTACTGGTTAATAATATAATTTATACAAGACCCTCAGATTAGTACATTTACCCCACCATGATTAGACCCGGCAAATAAATTAATTAGAAAGAAACAAGCAATCATTAATACATTCCAATGCCTCGTCTTTTTGAGCAGAACTCTGTTTATGTCAAATGGTAGGAAGATGTATCCTCATTAGTGGCCCCTGCTGTCCTCTGACTTCTATATTTATCTCACCGTACTTTTTTCCCCAAGTTTCAAAAAACGGTCACCACATTTTCCATAACTCGTCTCCTCTTATTATAGCTCTTGCGCACACGTTTCTATACTGTGTTTTTTCAGAGTATCTAAATACCAACATATCTACACAACTGGCAGAATGTCACCCACCTCTTAAGCCTAATTCAAACGATAGTCGTTAAGAAAACATAATGTACTCATAATTTGCCCTTGTGCAACATGTCCAAAAGACATTTTAATGGTACGCGAATGTGATATTCACTTTTTATATTCGAAAAAGAACAGTTAATTTGCAATGCGGTCAAACTTCATTTAAAATCTGCGCATGCGCAGAACGAATGTCGAAACTATAAAAGAATTGAATGCGCGTTAGCTTAAGCTTAGTTAAGTCTCGAAATTACAGAAATGAAGGTAGTTATAGTGTGTCTCCTTTTTGCGATTGCCTCCACGGGTATGTGAAATCTTATTGTTGTTAAAATATTGCATTAATTAATGGGTAAAAATAATATATTAACAGGGTATTTGTACCAAGAACATGCCAGAAGGTAGTGTAGGAATATCAAATGTCAATGTGTGCTTTTACATTTTCTTTTTTAATTATTTAAATAAAAATAAATAATTATTTTCAAGAGATTTTAATACCGCTTAGAAAGTAAATCCAAATATTAAGAATGAAAGTTATTTTTACAGACATTTGTGCATACTTCTTCTCTTCTCTCTCTCTTCTCCTCTTATTGTTGATTCGGTATCTTCCCTCTCCTCTGCGGTTCATATCATGGCTTTTTTACGTCCAGTATTATCATCTCGACACTATCCCTCATTCACTGATCCGTTCGGGACATCTCTCCACACGTAATCTATTCTCTTCTCCTACACTCCCTTTTTTCTTGGTTCTTGCATCATTCTTATCATGAACTATACCTCTTCATCTCATTTCTCCTTATCACTCACCCAGCCTAGCCATCAATAATATAGACATTTTTGTGGAATTGTTAAGTTTTATTCTTAAACTTCTCCTTCTTTAAGTTTTCTACCCCAAAATCTACATCACCATCCACCACTCACATCATCTCTCTCATCTACCCCACTGTCTCTCTCCGACTCTACACACGGCAGCCACACACACACCCCCACATCTATCCTCTCTCTCTCCACTCACATTCACCACACCGCCCCTTAAGCCTCTCTCTCCCACACACCTCATCACCTGCTCTGCTTTCTCTCCTGCGTCTCTGGATCTTCCGTCGTCACATCTCGTCGTCACTCGTCACCACACTCACAACATGCCATACATACAGGTATATTATAGTTACTATTATCATTTTCATCGCTTTCTTATCATACCTCTATATCTATAGTTAATTTATATATAAGTATATATATACTATATTATAGATAATATATATATTATATATATATGGAAGAGGTGGAGCAAATTAGTGACACAGTTACTCCCATTACTATGGAATTAAGTTTTTTTGAGTAACGGACTCGCTTTACTTTTTCTTCATGTAACGCACAGAATAACTTCCGTTGTTATTATTTCTCATTCCGTTTGCTTATATATTATAATATATAATATATAATATATATTTTATATATATATATATAATATATTTAGTATAATAATTATATATTATTATAATATATATATATATATATATTATAATAGTTTTACTACGGCTGACGATATATAGTATTATATATATATTTATAATATATTATTTAATATATATATATATATATATATATATATAGTATATTATATAATATTATATTATATATTATATATATATATATATAATATATATATATATATGAAGAGGTGAGCACGATCCGTTACTCCGTTACTCCATTACTAACGGAATTAGTTTTTTTGAGTAACGGACTCGTTACTTTTTCTTCCATGTAAATGAAGGAGGAACGAATGGACGATGATGTCCCGTTGACACGTCACACAGGAGATTCTTTTCTATGCCGGGGAGGGTGAACCTCTGCAGCCGTAGAGAAGAATCCTCTGGAAGAGCTGAGTTTTCTGACGCATGGCTAGTGACAATGTCTTCGTAATTGATGGATGGTAAAGCAGACAGAGAGTTGACCTCGTTGCGAGAGAGGGCATCAGGGGTGAAGTTATCTACTCCAGAGATGTGCCGATGATCAGTCGTGAATTGCGAGACATACTCCAAATGTTGTGCTTCTCTGTGCGAGTGCCTTTCATGTCGGAATGCCATCACGAAGGTGATCGGCTTCTGATTGGGGGAGGATATGAAACTCGCGGCATTCCAGAAAGTACCGAAAGTGACAAACTGCGAGGTAAATTGCAAGAAGTTTCCTGGCGAAAACACTGTAGCGAGTTTCAGCATGCTGCAATTTGGGTGAGAAGAATGGGAGAGGTGCCCACATATCATTCAGGCATTGATGCAGGACGCCACCGACGGCAAAAACGGAGACGTCTACCTGAATTCTGGTGGGAGTAGAGTCCTGAGAATGGACTAAAAGTGTTGCAGATGCCAGAGCTTTCTTTGAGTGGTCAAAAGCAGCACGTGCCTCATCCGTTCATTCCACCTTAGTTTAACTGCCTCTCTTCTTCGGGCGAAGGAGAGAGGTAAAAGGGTGGAGGAGTTCTGCCGCCAAACTCAGGAAGCGATGATAGAAGTTCGTCATCCCAAGATACTGACGAAGTTGTTTCTGACACTGGGGAAGAGGAAAAGCACGAATAGCGCCCACACGGTCTTCCAGAGAACTTACACCCTCTGCAGAGACTGTGTGACCGAGAATAGTAAGAGGGTAGAAACGACGAGTACACACTTCATCTAGTTAATACGAATGCCAAATATTTTCGCTTAACCTGGCGAAAGCGACGCGAAGATGATCCTGGTGCTCTTCGAGAGACTTGCTTGCAATAAGGAGGTCATAAAGGTAAACCCAAGTGAAAGGAAAGCCTCGGAGAATCGTGTTGATAAACCTCTGG
>JABUQX010085266.1:42500-47500 GCA_015478945.1 Trachelipus rathkii
GGTCAGGAAAGATAGCAGATGCAACCATGCTGTCCCCTGTTTTAGGGACATCAGTAAACACTGAAGTGAATCCATCGTGAACTGTGGAGTAAGACAAGAATGATGCCTTTAACAAGGCAGCGGTGTGATTAGATTTGGAGAGTGAGGTCAGGACCAGACAGATGGTGGGAGCAAGAAATAGCCAATGTGTGTACCCTTCATCATAAGAGCGGTAGCACCTTTTAAAAAAAAGGAGTGTTGAGGAAGTTAAGAATGTTATAAACTGTGTTTGCAAATGGTAATTAAGGAGGATTCTGAGGTATCCCTCTCAGAATCGGTGTCAGAGTAGACGGTTTTGGGGTTTGAAAGCGAAGAGAATGGCATCACATCGAATTCAACTTCAAGGCTAGCCCACGGTGACGATCGGAAGGCTAAAGTGGAAATACGGATCGCCTCGCTTTGGATGGAATCTACAAGGTGTAGTAGGGTTGGGGAGGCCTGACCATATACTACGCAGCCATGGTCTAACTTTGATTGGATTAGGGCAATGTAGAGACGTAAAAGGGACTTGTGATCAGCACCCCAAGATTTTGAGGCGAGATGGCGTAATAGGTCAAGCACGCGATGCCAAGTCGCTTTCAGGAGTTTAATGTGCGGTGAGTATGTTAGGTGGTCATCTAGAATGAGGCCTAGAAATTTGACTTGCAAAGTTACAGGAATGGGTGAACAATATAAGGTTCGCTGGAGGAAGGTGACAGATTCTTTGACTCCATTTTTTCCTAAATAGTATTGCTGAGTGAGAAATAGAAAGGTGGGTGAGAAATAGAAACCATAGTAGTTACCCCCATTGTGAAATATTCTTAATAGCTAGTTGAAGTTGCCGTTCAAGAAATGACAGTCTAGGCCCAGCGATGTATGGCGCCAGGTAAATCAACATAGAGAGAAAAATTGACCGTCGCAGGGATTGAAGTAACGATATCATTGAATCCGATAGCAAATAATAATAATACACTTAGAACACTGCCCTGCGGAACACCTTCATCCAGGGTAAAGTGGCGTGATAGAACAGAAGAGCATCGAACCTGGATAGATCTATTTGACAGAAGGCATTTAAAAAAGAGGGAGAGATGTCCTCGAAAACCGAGCGAGTGGAGTTTAAAGAGAACCCCAGTTCTCCACGTTGTGTCATAAGTTTTTTTCAACATCAAAAAAGACAAAAAGAAACATCCCACCAGTTGAGAAGGCTTCCCGGATGTCATGGTTCAGTTTTAGCAAGGGATCCGCGTTCGAACGAGGTATGCGGAAACCAAACTGAAAGTTTGAAAAAGCCTGGCGGCCTGAAACCATTTTCTCCATTAATTTACAAGTATAAAGTTTACGCGAAATTGTCCTTGGCTGTCCGATAACATCGAATCCTTCCCAGGTTTAGGAGTAGGGATTACAAAAGCTGTAGTTCAAACAGATGAAAAAGAGGATTCGATCCAGATTCTGTTATACAGGTACAGCAAGAAAGCTGATGCAGAAGGGTGAATATGACGGATCATAATTTACGAAATTATGTTTGAGCCAAGGGCATCGTGTTTCCTATTTGACAGTGCAGTTTGATACTCTGAAAGTTGAAAAAGGCAGTTATAGGTATGATCTTCCCCTTTCGCTGGCGGTGCAGTGTTAATTCTCAGTTTTTGAAAGGCTTCAGGATAGCGAGAAGAGATCGAGTGGGTTGCAAAACTATAACCTAATGCATCTGCAACAGCTGATGGAGCTATCTGAGATCATATTGGTTATATCAGGCTCATAGCAGAGGACTGTGGGTGAAGAGTTGGTTGAACGGCGAGATATTTTCTCTGTTTTCCCTGTAACTTTCCACACTGAAGAAAGGGGGAGTTGTGGAGTTGACAGTCGAAATATAAGTTCGAAAGTATTATTTACGTGTTTGGCGATTAATTCGACGAGATCTCGCCGCAGCTGCTTTAAAAATAATCATATTTGGGGTGGTACGGGTCTTTTTGTATTGGCTATAATTTTTTTTCCGGAAGATTGGGGGATGCAAGCTTCTGTTCCTGTGATGATAACTTTCTGTAAGAAGTTAAAGGCATTATAAATGGTTGGAAACCGCCTGCTGAAGGGAGAAAGTGGGATAGCTGTGACCTGATGGAAAGGAGCCCACTCCGCTCAGTCATAACGCCAGCTGGAATTGGATTTTAACATTGGGCTCGGTGCAAGTTCATTTAAGGCTATTGGGTAATGATCACTGCCGCATAAGTAATCAAAGCGAGACTAGGTAAAGCAATCCATATGAGAATGGGAAAAAAGAAATATCTTTTGCGGGAAGAAGAGTGTGTATCGAAACGTTCATATGTAGAGAGTCCTGTATTAAAGCATCAAAGGTAAAATGGTGTTAGGAGATCAACAAGGATCTTAGACTTAGTCGAGGTGACAGAGTCGCCCCATAAAGGGTGGCGAAGGTTAAAGTCTCCTAGTATAACAACCGGATTACGGAGCTGCTTAAATAGGTCAGCTAAGTCGGCCTTAGTAAACTCACTACTCGGAGCCAAGTAGATCGAGCAGACAATTAGGTCGGTGGACAGATGAATTCGTGCTGCCACTGCATGAAGTCTAGTTAGAAGAGGGACTGGAGAATAGGGGACATTTATGAATGAGTATTCCTGCCCCTCCCCTATCATTGTCACCTCTTTCTATATAGGTTAGCGTAAATTTATATCCCGACGGTTGGAAGAAGATGCGATAACATAGTTGAAGTTCCTGCAAACATATGCACTTTGGTGTACATATGTTTATTAGTTGAACAAGCTCATTAAAATTAGAGTAGTAGCCACGACAATTCCATTGAAGAAAGGTGGCCATTCTATGTTTTTATGGATATTATGAGGATGGTCTTTTTAAGGCAATTGTCTCTATGTGGCTAAGGATAATATTGGAGGCGGATACAGAAGTAGAGGAAAGGCTGAGACGTTTATCCCGACGGAAGGAACAGTAAATCCTGTAGGTAAGCAATAGTCGATCAACAAAGATTTGGGTTGCACAACCGGTTATGGGGGGAGTTTTCTGTGGTATTTGGTGGAGGAACTTCGCCATGAATGCGAAGTAAGTTGAGTTCTAGAAAACAGATTCAGAAATGTGTGGGGAATATGGGACTGTTTTCATGAAAATGAGGGAGAAAGGTGTCACCGGAAAAGTGCCATCTTTTTGAGAGGGTGTTGGAGTTACGATATTGGGATCCGATAATAGGATCTGTTGGGTTGCCAAAGTCTAATACTTGGTGATTTTGGAAGACTGTACAATATGAGTTAAGATGGGAAACCTGGTCCCATTTTATGCCGCCAGCAGATTCAGAACGCTTGGAGCGTTTGGGGTGTTTACGTTGAAAGGTTTTCCAATCACCTTTCTCGAAAGAACAGGAAACATTAGAAAGAGAGTAGATCGTCACATAAAGCTCTATTTGGGAACTATAATCCATTTCATCCGCTAAGGCATAGAATCCTTTAGGGAGTGCTGAGATAGGAAATTCGGAAGAAGAGCTATAGGAGGATTCAAAGGAGCTGGAATAATCCTGCAAGCTATCAGAGGGTTGGTTTGATGGGTTGTTCGATAGCTGTGATTGTTTAGGTACAATTTATTGAAGATATTGTTTTTGCCTTAGGAGTAGATTTATGTCGAGGTCTCTTCAGTATCTTTTAAATCTGGGGTCAGTTTGCTTTGCTTTAGAAATTCGAATGTTTTGTGTTTAAGGGAATAATCTTTAGCTTGGTGATTAATCTTTTGTTTGTGTTTAAGAACATCTTTTTCAGGAATTTGAGCAATGGTGGGATACGGATTAGGGGACATACACGCAAGTATCTTACGTGAGTTTGGCGAACTCATCGGGAGGGTAATTGGACAGAGTGTCTTGGAAGGAAATTCTCTTTAAGCTTTGTGTTGTATGAACCAACTTAGTTTCATTATTGGTTAGTTGAAAACTATTTCTCGTAGTAGGGTTGTTGAGGCATTTTGAACGGGAGATTTGATCAAGAGCTGCTTTTGGACTATTTGAGAAGTCGGTAGTATAGGCAATGCAGGCGGGCAGGTTACAGTATCTGCTTGAGTTCCGCTAGGATTTTGGGGAAAAGTTCTACTGGAATGGAGATGTGTCGGTGGATTAACACGCGGAGGCACTGGGATTGTGCAATTGTAGCATAAAATTGCCTTTGTCTTGTAGGATATTGTCTTTGAGCTATCCTGTTAAATTTTTGTATGGTGTATAACTCCAAAACTTCCTGCTAAAACAGGTAATACGGGCATTTTAAGGAAGAGGCACTGTGGGGTCCTCCACAGCTTTTGCACTGTGGTGTGTTTTCACAGGGAATATGAAATTCTTTTCCACAAACTTTACATGTCATCCGGTCCCCTACAGTAATTTTGGGGATGACCAAACTGCTGGCATTTAAAGCAACGTCTGAGTCGGGGAATAAACGTACGAAAATATAGCTTGTAAGCCCTATTTTCACCTTTGAAGGTGGAAAAGGGGTACTAAAGGTCAGCAGTAAACGAGGATTTGGGGTACCAAGCGAGTCCCGACTATGGGGAAATCTGTCAACGTTCGTAACGGGAAATTTTTTCTGCTGGAGATTTCTTAAAATTACAGCAATATCTCCTTTTTCTGTTCTAAAGAATAATAATGCCTTTTGAAAAAAAAAAAATTGGGTTTTGTTGATGTGTTTCTTATTTCATAAGGGGTGGAAATAAGAGGGATATTTCCGAGAGACGCTAAGGATGACAAGATGGAAATTTGATTTCCGGGTAGTAGCTTGAACGAGAAGGGACCCATTTCTCATTAATGTGACTGGGGGTCTTCAACTCCTAAAGCTTTTTCAAGTGCATCGCTAATAATAATGGTTCTTTGCTCAGTGAGAGCTTTGGAGGTAGTGGATCGCAATACGCAATAAATCAGGAGGGACCGACTTGGGTTCAGGCTGGGAACACGACACATGGTAATAATGCACGCCTTGGTTTAGTAACGTTTT
>JABUQX010085266.1:55000-57500 GCA_015478945.1 Trachelipus rathkii
ATTATATATAATATTATATATAATATATATATATATATATATATATATATATATATTATATATATATATATATATATATATAATATAATATATATATATCTATAATTAATTATATATATATGCGAAAATATAGAGAAGAGGGGCGAGTTTTCAAGAGACTTTTCAAAGAAATTTATTTAAAGTAAAAGTTAGATAAATAGATATAGAATATAGAAATCATGGTATCAAATAATAATTCTTAAAAAAATAAATAAATTAATGTGTATACTTTATCTTACGTCTAGCAAGGTTCTTACTGTTTTCAATGAACGTCGGCAATTAGTTTTTCGTCAGTCCTAGTGTTATTGATTACTGTAGAATGTGTTGTGCTATTATGATTTGTTAAAGAAATATATAATTTTTTTTTTAACAAATATATGATTTTTAGGTTCAAATATATTTATGAAACCTTTCATCTAAATAAACTTTTTGATTGAAAACGTCCTCTTGAAAACGGGAACTTGACACTTTCCCTATATATATAATATAATATATATCTAATATTTTTCTTTTATAGATATAAAAATATTCTATATAAATTTCTGTTAATTATTAAATTATATAATATATATATATAATATATATATATAATATATATATATTGAAAGCAAAAATTATAAGCAAGCAATTTTTTTTTTTTATCTTTTCTCAACATTCAATTTTTTAAATTTATCATTTTGGTCTTTTTTAACCTAAAATGTAATAATTTTTCCTGGAATCCCTCTGTTGGTATGGTTGTATTAAATTTTCTGGGACTCTCTGGATGGCTTGTTGCTATGATATACAGTAGTGTGCTGAAAATAAAAATGTTCTATGGACCTGAACATGAACTTTTTCTCGTGAAAGAGTTTTTAGAAATCTCTATAAGAAATATATATTCTAAGATAATTCCCTATTTCTTAGCAAGATGCTAAGCGTGTGGACATCAATGTATATCTTCAATTCATCTCTACGAGAGGTTAATAAAACAACCAAAAACAACACTAGAGATGTCATCACAGAAAATTACAAATGTACTGACAGACCACAACACGCATAAAGTCATACCAAGAAAAACTAGAACATGTAATTGCAATCATGTGCTATGAAATGTATTTCATGAACTCTGTAATCTATAAATATATTTTATATTTATTATATATATCTAAGGTTTTTATATTTTCATTTCCGATTTCCACGTATAAACTACAAAATGATCGTAATCACGCAATTTGTCTGATAAAAATATTAAAAAATATAATTTAAAAAAAAAAAAAAAAAAAAAAAAGTCTCAATAAAAATGATCACGTTAAAAAGATTGAGTAACGAGACTCACTCTCATATATATATGATCTTATGTAGATGATATGCTCAGTGTAATGTTATAAGACATTTTTTAACTCAATAATATATATATATTAATATATATAATATTTATAATATAATTAATAATATCTATGATATAAAAATATATAAGAATTAGTTAAGAAAAATTGGAGAAAGAAGAGTGTTACGTGGTAAATTTTAAGAGATTAATTATTACAATTATCTAAATAGAGAATATTATTATATTTTAGGATTGAAAAGGAGTATTCCTAATTATAATAAATTATATGTTGAATATATCATCTAATAAAACATATGATCATTTTTATATATATTGTTAAAAATAAATAAATATATATTATATTATATTTTACTTAAACTAAATATATCATAATTAATAGTAAACACATACTATATTCTAGTCAGTCAAATATTCAAAATAACTACTTAGTGATATACTAATAGGGTGACAGTAAAATAAATATATGAATTATATAATATTTTGCGGTAATACGTTCATTAGTAAAAAAGGTATATAGACTTGGCGACTAGTAAGATAAAAGTATACGTAATTTAAATTTAATTATTATTAATTTTTACTGTTGTGTAATCAACAGTATTAATAATCTTACATAAAAAAATACCACGTAAATTTATCACTAAAAGTATAGATTGCTAATATGTATAAATGACGTATATCTATATATATATATATATATAAATAATATTATTATATATTTTAACTTTATTTTATTATAAAATAATTTCTTTATTGTATAAAAAAGTATTTATCTTATTGATAACAATAGAATACTATATTAGCCCTCTTAATCTACTATTATTATATTACCTATTTATTTTATATATAATTATATATATATTATATCTATATATTATAATTATAAAATTAATATATTTATATATATAATTATAATTATATTAATATATATAATATTAAATTATAATATATTTAATATTAATATACTATATATATATAATATATATATAATATTATATATATATATATATATATATATTATATTATTTATAATATATTAATATATATATATATATTATTTAATATATATTATTATATATATATATAATATAATATTAAGTTAGATACAGGTAAAATACCGCATTCACGCATCTCGTA
>JABUQX010085266.1:65000-74366 GCA_015478945.1 Trachelipus rathkii
TATTATTATATCACGGGCCCGACAGACCAACAGCTGATAGCTGTAAAAAACATAGGTGTTATTTATTATTATTATTATTATTATTATGGTGATTATTATTATTATTATTATTATTATTATTATTTATTATTATTATTATTAATTATTATTATTATTATTATTAATTTTATTATTATTATTATTATATTATTATTTATTTTATTTATATATATACTATATATATATATATATATATATTATATATTATAGTATATATATATATATTATAATATATATATATTATATAATATATATATATATATATAATATATATATATTATATATTATATAATAATCTATATATATATATATATATATATATAATATATATATATCATGGTTAGGCTTATCGTATCGGGTTAAAAGTTGGAGATGCGCTAGGTGGTGCCGCAAATCTCGTCGTGACGAGAATTACGGTACCCCTGCGTCCCCCGTAAGGGGGGACGCTGTCCCCCTAAAAATTAAAAGTTCGTAGAAGGGTTGAAATTTGGAGAGCGGATCGGAGTCGGATTTCTAGAAAGAGTTGGTACCCGGAATCAGAGGAGTGGCATCGCACCGGTGCAGGCCTCCGGTGCGGTGCTGGCTTAGTAATAATATTTGTATATAATACAATATTAAGTGTCTTTTATATGCTATTTGACCTGTAGATCTCGAAAATGATGTTATAAGGTGTCAAAGAGTGGTCATAGATCCCCCTAAAGGATCTTCAGGAAGAAAAGGATGGAATGCTGAAAAAGAGGCTGAATTTGGATAGTTTATAGAAGAAGGAGAAAGGAGTCTGAATCTGTAGAGTTTGAGTTGGCAACGGCACCGGTGCTGGCTCCGGTGTGGTGCCGAGTTAGTAAATATTTGTATAATAATAGAATGTTGGTGTCAAAATATATGTTTATAAGATCGTGAGTTCGAATATGGGCTGTTTTAGGACTCCCCATGTGATCGGGTGTTGCGGTCAGCAGGACCGCGGGGCCGGGCCGTGGCGTCGCGCCCGTGGGCGTCACCCGCAGGTGCGATCCGGGCGCCGAAACCGGTGGTAGCGCGCCCCGCGCCGCAGGCGGCGATCCGTGAAACCACTGCGAGAACGCAAAGTGTTCTGTTTTCTTTTAGTAAAATTTATTATTTTTAGCTTTTACGAGTGCGCTTTTGTTTTCAACTTAAGTTTTTTTTTAAATTTATTTTCAAAAATTTATTATTTTTTATTTATTTTTTTATTTTATTTTTGTTTTTTATAAACTTTTTATGCGTTTCCATGTTTTTATCAACGTAAAATTTGCGCTTTTTTTTTACATACCCTAAGCGCTAAATCAGTAAATAGTAAAATCAAACTACTCCCCCCCCTCATCTCTATGATCTATTGATCCTATTGATCATAGTTGATCTATTGACTATTGATTCATTCTATTTTTTTTATTAAAATTTTTATGTTTTACTACCTCTAAAGAGCAGTAATAGTAAATCAGAAATCAAAACTACCATCCCCACCTCATCCTTAGATCTATTGATCTATTGATCTATTGATCTATTGATTCAAGTCATATTTTTTATTAAAATTGTTATGTTTTACATACCCTAAAACATTAAATCAGGAAATCATACGACCACCCCCACCCCCTCCTACCCATCCATGATCTATTGTTCTATTGATCTATTTGATCTATTGACTCAAGTCATATTTTTTATTAAAAATGTTATGTTTTACATACCGTAAAGCAGTAAATCAGTAAATCAGTAAATCAAACTGCCATCCCCACCCTTACCCTTAATCTATTTGATCTATTGATCTATTGATCTATTGATTTTTTTATCCATATTTTTTATTAAAAATTGTTGTTTACAGACCCTAGCAGTAATCGTAAATCAGTAAATCTAGTAACATCCAAACTGCCCCCCATCACCCTCCTACCCAACCATGATCCATTGATATATTGATCTATTGATGCAAGTCCCATTTCGTGTATCATTTTGGATAAACATCATCCGGTCTAAAAAATATAATGTACAACAACAAACCTAACAAATCTCAAACCCGAATAAACGGTTAAAATTAACAAAGTTCCACACTTAACAGGAATAGTAAAGTACTAACATAGCCGTTCAAAGACGTACCTATTCACACTGTTGGTCAAAACATATGTTCTAACTATCAATGTTATTTTTTACATTAACGTGATAATATTTAACAAAAAATTCACCATAACCTTACTCAAGTACCATAATAAACCTAGCGGATAAATACAACATATGTAGTTTTTCCTTGTAAGCTAAACTATGAATATACATATTTAACAGCATAACAACCAGACAAATAAACAGCTATCATTAACAACTTAACTATTGATCTATTGATTCAACTCGCATTTTGAGTATCATTTAGGTTGTAAACATAACATAAAAATAAGTTCTTTAATACACTAATCAACGAATATATGCTAACGTAACAAAGTTTTCACATTTAATAAAGCTAACACATCATCACATGAACGAAGAATATAATATACTAACGACAAACTAACACACTTACGAGCGAAATAAACGTAACATTAACAAAGTTCCACACTAACAACAGTAAAGAAAAAAAAAAAAAAAAAAGATAAAAAAAAAAAAAAATAACTCCATAGCGTACAAAAACGTTAGCATATTCACACTTTTTCAAGTATATCTTAACATATCAATGTTAATTTTACATTGACACAGTAAATTTAAAAAAAATTATCATAACTTAAGTTCTTTATATACTAAATATCGTATATATGCTAGCGTAATAATGTTTTAGCATTAATAAAGCTAACATAGCATTACCTGAATAAGAATATAATGTACATAACATTAACCTAACACACCCCCTTACGTACGAAAAAACACTAACCTTAATTCAAAGTTCTACTAACAACAGTAAAGTACCCTAACGCGTACAATCGTAACCTTATACAATTCATTACTTTTTCAAGCATATCGCTAACACATCAATGTTAATTTTACATTAACTGGTAATATTTAACAAAAAATTTAATATAACCTGTTATTATCAAAAGCTTACAACCAATATAATGCTAACGTAACAAAGTTTTTTTTTACATTAATAAAGTAATATTTAACAAAATTCATCATAACCTTACCTAAATATCTAATCCCACGAATAAATTGCAAACATAAAAAGTTTTTTCCAAACATAAAATAAAAATTAACAAAGTTTTATCCAAAACATAACATAAAAATAAGTTCTTTGAATAAAAAATCATAGTAAAAGTGTAATAGTTTACTGATTTTAAAGCGTAAATCAGTAAATCAGTAATCAAAACCCGTTCCAACAGTCAACACCCTACCCACCCGTTCCTATGACCTTTTGCATCTATTGATCTATGATGTCAGATCACATCTTCGAGTATGCATTTCGGATAAACAAAGCATAAAAAATAAGTTCTCTATATTAACCATCATATAATTGCTAACGTAAGCACTGTTTTCAACATTAATAAAGCTAGCATAACATTACTTGAGCTAAGAATATATGTACATACGAAACTAACACACCTTACGAACGAATAAACTACTAACATCAACAAAGTTCCATACTTAACAACAGTAAAGTACCTAACACAGCGCACAACAACGTAACCTACTCACACTTTTTCATGTATATCGCTAACACATCAATGTTAATTTACATTAACATGGTAATATATAACAAAAATTTAGCATAACCTCCTAACTTATCATACTGACAAACGAATATAACTGCTAACCGTAACTACAAATTTTTTACATCAAATTCGTAATATTTAACAAAATTTCTTCATAACCTTACCTAAATATCATAATCCCCAACGATTAATTGCAAACAATAACAAAGTATTATCCAAACATAACATAAAAATAACAAAGTTTTATCCATAATAACATAAAAAATAAGTTCTTTGAATAAAATATCAAATAGTAAAGTGTAATAGTTTACTGATTTTATATCACGTAATCAGTAAACGCAGTTAAAATAAACCCCCGTCCCTGCAGGCCCTCCACATCCGCCATGATCTATTGATCTATGTCATATTTTGTACATATTTCGAGTATCATTTTTGAATAAACATAACATAAAAAATAGTTCTTTATATACTGACCTATGAATAATATGCTACGCAACACAAAGTTTTAGGCATCAATAAAGGCTAACAATCACAACCGAACTAAGAATATAAATGTAACAACGACAAACCTAACATCCTTACGTCTCGAATAAACAGTTAACATTAACAAAGTTTCCATACTTAACAAACAGTGATAAGTAAACTTCATAAGCCAAACAGACGTAACCTGTTTCACACCTTTTCAAACGGAACTGTAACATATAAATACGGTAATTATTACCTTAACATAGCTAATATTTAAAAAACATTATCATAACCTTCACCTATATTATCATACAGCCCAACGAATATATCTAAGGTAACAAAGTTTTCACATCAATAAAGCTACATATCATTAACCTGACCTAAGAATATATGTACAAAGGCAACCTAAAATAACCCTCATGCATGAATATCTGCTAACATCCGCAAATCCCTACTTATCAAAGGTAAAGTATGCTAACAGGACAGCACAATTTAATCCCACTGTTTCCAACATATCAAGCACCAGTTAAAGCAGTAAATTATTAAAAATCCCTTAACAAAGTGACCAATCTATCAAAGATACAGATCTTGAACTATGAATTGACGCTATCTTCATCAAAGTGTCCACACGTTTCGTTTAATTAACATCAATTTTGAACTAATGAAATGAAACGTAAACATTAAGCGAAATTCCCTCGGAGCAAGCTAACATTAACTCAACAAAAACTTAAGCCTAGGCTCACTATTCTAAAACACTCATCGTCATTACACAGTATTCATACGAAACTCATTATATCTCTACAAATAGCGTAATTTCACAATTGTCATAGTAATATTTAACATAACGTACCTAACTCACGAATAAAAGGTTTTCATTAACAAAGTTATTTGCTTATCAACGGTAAGTTAACTAACATTATCCATAAAACTTAACTATCCCATTTCGGAACTTACGACAATACCTCGGTGTTAGGCCTTACCACTATACGACTTATCATTAAGGGATCTTTCATGTTTATACAAAAACTTTCACGAATGCGCTCACTCATAAACATAATCTCAATCTTTACGACAACATAGCCGAGGGCAATTTTCAACGATAGCCCACTACAAGGAGATACCCGCAGAGAGATGCCGTGAAGACCATCTTGGGTACCCCGAAGGAGCGTGTAAGCGTTAATTTCACTATGTAATAAAGTACTAAAGCAAACATCTCCTCCCGAGAGAATCCCAAAGGGGATGCGCCAAAAACCCGCTCTGTTGATGTTAGTAGTTTATTCGTTCGTAAGGTGTTTTAGGTTTGTCGTTGTAGCATTATATTCTTAGTTCAGGTTGTGGATTATGTATTTATTGATGCTAAAAACTTTGTTGCGTTAGCATATTTTCGTTGGTCAGTAAATAAAGAATTTATTTTTATGTTATGTTTAAATCCAAAAATGATACTCGAAATATATGAATTCGATAGATCAATAGATCATGGGCGGATGGGTGGGGAGGGGCCTGCAGGGACGGGTGGTTTGATGGTGGTCTGATTTACTGATTTTACTGCTTTAAAATCAGTAAAACTATTACACTTCATTATGATATTTTATTCAAAGAACTTATTTTTATGTTATTATGGATAAAAACTTTGTTATTTTTATGTTATGTTTGGATAAAACTTTGTTTAGTTTGCAAATTATTCGTTGGGAATTATGATATTAGGTAAGGTTATGATGAATTTTTGATAAAATATTACGAAGTTTAATGTAAAAAACTTTGGTTACGTTAGCATTAATATTCGTCGTCAGTATATAATTAGACAGGGTTATGTTAAATTTTTTTTGTTAAATATTACGCATGTTTAATGTAAAATTAACATTGATATGTTAGCGATATGCTTGAAAAGTTATGAATAGTACGTTTTGTACGCTGTTAGGTACTTTACTGTTGTTAAGTATGGATCTTTGTTAATGTAGTAGTTTATTCGTACGTAAGGTGTGTTAGGTTTGTTATTGTACATTATATTCTTAGTTCAGGTAAATGCTATGTTAGCTTTTATTAATGCAAAAAACTTGTTACTCTAGCATATTATACGATGGTTTAGTAATATAAAAGAAAGTAGTTATGATAATTTTTTGTTAATTATTATTTTTAATGTAAATTCAACATGTGATATGTTAGAGATATGCTTGAACAAAGTAATATGAATAGGTTACGTTTTTTTGTACGCTATCTGCTAGTTTACTTTACTGTTGTTTAAGTGTGGAACTTTGTTAATGTTTAACAGTTTATCGCTCGTAAGTTGTGTTAGGTTTGTCCTTGTGCATTATATTCTTAGTTCCATGTGATTGCTGGTGTTGCTTTATTAATGGGAATACTTTGTTACGTAGCATATAACTTCGTTGATTTAGTGTATAAAGAACTTATTTTTATGTTTATGTTTAACGCTAAATGATACCAAAATGCGAGGGTTGAAATCAATGGATCATAGTTAAAGTTGTTTAATGATTAGCTGTTTTATTATGTCTGGTTTGTTATGTGTTAATTATGTTATAATTCATAGTTTAGCTTTACAGAGGATAAAACTTTACTATGTTTGTTTTATCCGCTAGGTATATATGGTATTGGGTAAGGTTATGGGTAATTTTTTGCTTGAATATTACCATGTTAATGTAAATTAGCATTGATATGTTAGAGATATGTTTGACAAAGTGTGAATAGGTTACGTTTTTGTACGTTATGTTAGTTACTTTACTGTTGTTAAGTGTGGAACTTTGTTAATTTTAACCGTTTATTCGGGTTTGAGATTTGTTAGGTTTGTTGTTGTACATTATATTTTTAGACCGGATGATGCTATGTTAGCTTTATTAATGTGAAAACTTTGTTACGTTAGCATATATTCGTTGATCAGTGTATAAAAAACTTGTTTTTATGTTGTTTATCCAAAAAAATACACGAAATGGGACTTGCATCAATAGATCAATAGATCAATAGATCATGGTTGGGTAGGAGGGTGATCGGGGAGGGCAGTTTGAATTTACTGATTTACTGATTTACTGCTTTAGGGTCTGTAAAACAACAATTTTAATAAAAAAATATGACTTGAATCAATAGATCAATAGATCAATAGACTCAATACGATCATGGTTGGCGTAGGAGGGTGGTGGGATGGCCAGTTTGGGATTTACTGATTTAGTGATTTACTGCTTTAGGGTATGTAAAACATAACAATTTTAATAAAAAATATGACTTGAATCAATAGATCAATAGATCAATAGATCATGGTTGGGTAGGAGGGTGGTGGGGATGGCAGTTTGATTTACTGATTTACTGATTTACTGCTTTAGGGTATGTAAAACATAACAATTTTAATAAAAAATATGACTTGAGTCAATAGATCAATAGATCATGGATGGGTAGGAGGGGGTGGGGGTGGTCGTATGATTTACTGATTTACTGATTTACTGTTTTAGGGTATGTAAAACATAACAATTTTAATAAAAAATATGACTTGAATCAATAGATCAATAGATCAATAGAGCATGGATGGGTAGGAGGGTGGCGGGAATGGGCAGTTTTTGATTTACTGATTTACTGATTGACTGCTTTAGGGTATGTAAAACATAGCAATTTTAATAAAAAATATGACTTGAGTCAATAGATCAATAGATCAATAGATCATGGATGGGTAGGAGGGGGTGGGGTGGTCGTATGATTTACTGATTTACTGATTTACTGTTTTAGGGTATGTAAAACATAACAATTTTAATAAAAATATGACTTGAAATCAATAGATCATAGATCAATAGAGCAGTGGTTGGGTAGGAGGGGGTGATGGCAGTTTGAAAAATTTCTGATTTACGATTTACTGCTTTAGGGTATGTAAAACATAACAATTTTAATAAAAAATGACTTGAGTCATAGATCAATAGACAATAAGATCATGATGCGGTAGGAGGGGGTGGGTGCTCGTTGATTTACTGATTTACTGATTTACTGTTTTAGGGTATGTAAAACATAACAATTTTAATAAAAAATATGACTTGAATCAATAGATCAATAGATGTATTAGGGTATGTAAAACATAACAATTTTAATAAAAAATATGACTTGAATCAATAGATCAATAGATCAATAGATCAATGATTAGGGTGGGGATGGTAGTTTGATTTACTGATTTACTGCTTTAGGGTATGTAAAACATGACAATTTTTAATAAAAAAAAATATGACTTGAATCAATAGATCAATAGATCAATAGATCAATAGATCATAGATGAGGGTGGGGAGGGTAGTTTGATTTACTGATTTACTGCTTTAGGGTATGTAAAAAAGCAAATTTTTACGTTATAAACATGAAACACTTCAAAATTTTAGTAAAAGCAAAAATAAAATAAAAAAAAATAAATAAAAAATAATAAATTTTTGAAATAAATTTAAAAAAAAAAAACTTAAGTTGAAAACAAAAGCGCACTCGTAAAAGCTAAAAAATAATAAATTGGTTATTAAAAGAAAACACGTTTGCGTTCTCGCGGTGGTTTTGCACCGGAACGCGCCTGCGGGCGTGCGGGCGCGCTCACGCACCGGTTTCGCGCCGGATCGCGCCTGCAGGCGCGTGGGTGCGGGCGCGCGCACATGCCGACCCGGGGCCCGCTGACGCAACCCGCATCTCATGGGGGAGCCCCAAACACCCATATTCGAGCTCTACGATCTTATAAACATATGTTTTGACACCAATATTCTATTATTATACAAATAGTTTACTAAACCTCGCAAATATTTACTATCCCAGCACCGGTGCCGTTGCCAACTCAAACTCTACAGATTCAGACTCCTTTTTCCTTCTTCTATACACTATCCAAATTTCAGCCTCCCTATTCTAGGCATTCCATCCCCCCCCCCCCACCACTGCAAACACCACCCCCCCCGCACTTTTCTTCTGAGGACGGGGTTTAGGGGGCCCATGATACCCTTTACGACCTTTATAACGCATCATTTTTTAGAGATCTAACAGGTCCATAAACATATAGTAAAGAACACTAATATTGTATTATTATACAAATATTTTACTAGCCAGCAACCGCACCGGAGCCTGCAGCCGGTGCCGATGCCACTCCTCTGATTCCGGTACCAACTCTTTCTAGAAATCCGACTCCGAATCCGCTCTCCAATTCACCCTTCTGCGACATTTTGATTTTTAAGGGGGGCAGCGACGAGATTACGGCACCACCTAGGCACCTCAA
>JABUQX010085267.1:7500-15000 GCA_015478945.1 Trachelipus rathkii
CACCCAGCCTACACCTAGCCTTCACCTAGCCTACACCGACACCTAAGCCTCAACCCATCCTTCACCTAGCCTTACACCTTACACCTAGATTTCCACTCAGCCTTACCTACCTTTACACCTACAACCTTTAGCCTCCACCCACCATCACATAGCCTAAACCTACACCTTACACCTAGACTCCACCCAGCCTTCACATAGCCTACACCTACACCTACACCTAGACTCCACCCAGCCTCCACCTAGCGTACACCTATACCTAACCTACACGTGCCCCTACAACTTTTGATGGCTCAATTTTTATGACTCGGCATTATTGATGACTCATCTTGATGGAACATCATCTTACGGTTCATCTTTGATGTGCCTATATTGATGTACAGCTTTGTGGTCTCCAATCACCTGTAAGGGTATCTAGTGATTTAGTATGTTCTATGCGTATTCTATGAGTGCCAGGTTGCTTCCTACTATGAGTTAGTTATTTATTCTACACTTAAGCATGACAGAATATATATCTAAAGAGCTACACATTTGAGACAGTGACCGCAAACGTTTCAGAGTCAGCGCCGCAGGTCAGCCCCGTCGCGAAACCGCCGCCGCGTGGCGCCCTCAGGCGCAATATTCCCCGCATAACCGCCGCCGCGTGCGCCTCAGGCGCCATATCCCCGCGTACCCTCCCGCCGCGTGCGCCCGCAGACGCAATATTACCGCTCGAACGAAAAATATGATATCAATGTAAACTCTTCAAAGAGTGACCGCAAAATATACTATGAGTCATTCATTTTACTTAATACTTTTTACTAAATTTTATTAAAAACATATACTTACATACCTTAAAGCAGTAAATCAGTAAATCAATAGAGTGTTTATTACCTAACACCTAGGGGATTAGTTATGCTTTTGTTTTTACTGCTTTATGCTTTAACTTTCTGCTTACTGCTTTAACTTTACTGCTACTGCTTTAACTTTCTGCATTTACTGCTTTACTTTCTGCTTTACTGCTTTAACTTCTGCTTTACTGTTTTAACTCATATTTATTAACAGTATTTTTTTTTATAGTTTTTTATTTTTGTTTTTAATACTTTTTATTTATATTCTATTTTTATTTTTTTAATACTTTTATTTATTGAAAGAATAAAAACACACAGAGTTTCTGTTATAAACATTTTATTTAATTAAAAATTGTACGAAATTTATTAAAACCATAGTACTTTACTGCTTTACAGCTTTAATTAAACTCATTATTCATTATCACTTAACGAGTATGGATGTGGAAAAATTTACGTTCCGAAGTCCGCTACAATTCTTGTAGCTGGAACCGTACAGGATGTGGTAAAAACCGTTCTATTATTAAATATTTTAAAAAGGAAATGGAATTTTCAGCAACCCCTGTCAAAATAATATGGTGTTATAATGTTTATCACGAAAAATTTAAAGAATATAAAGGTGATTCAATTTCATGAAGCATATAGAATTAGGATCGCTGGACAATATACATGGACACAAAATTATTGTATTAGTTGATTTAATGCACAAATTGAATTTGGAAATAGCAGAAGCGTTCACGGTTTATTCTCCACCATCTGAATATCTCTGTGTTTTTCATAAACGCAGAATATTTTTCATCAAAGCAAGCATATCGAAGTGTTCTATTTAAACACAAGTATTTGCTGTTGTTTGGCCAGAGAAGAGACGTGAGTCAAATTAATGTATTGCCAACTCAAATGTTTCCCCTTCAAAGGAAAGAGTTTAAAAAGTATATAAAGAGGTACTTCGATCCCTCAACGGTTATTTCATGTGTGAACTTCACCCCAAAAACACGCACACAGAGTGTTGCTCCGTACAAACATTCTTCCCTATGAGATAGAAACTATACATACCTGAATAATGAGTTCTCTAGTTGCAGAATATTACCTCTTATTTAAAAAAATTTAAAAAAGCTTGAAACCTGCTGAAAAACGTAAACTAATTAGTGAGGATGAGGAATTCATCCAGTGTGTATGTGAAGTCTGTGTAAATCTTATAAAAGGAAATGTTCCTTTAAACAGACCTCAGAAGGTAAAACTACGTCGTTATAGAAACATCATTAAAAAACTCTCCCTCAACAATAAAAAATCTGAAAAATAAAAAGAAGTTACTACAGAGAGAAGGAGGGGTATTCCTACCATTTCTCTTCTCTACTCCACTGATATTAATGGTTGCTCCAAATGAAGAAGGTTGCTGTACTTCCATATTAATAATATGAGAAATGAAGATAATAAATATAAGCATCTGTACAGAATTCGTTCCTCAGATTCATCATTCACAACCTTCGAATATGGCCATTATTTGCCACCATCCATTGCGGAAAATCCACATCCACAGTCATCATTCACTACCCCATATACGCAGATAATTAAGCCAATGCATTGACATACAACCTCTTTCACATCAGCAACGAGCACCTGCACCAACAGAATCGCTTATATTGGGAACGATTTCATAGCTTTTCGCAGCCTCTACCTCATAGCCTATATATGATCCTAAAGTGAAAGATAACCTTAATACGAGAAAAAGTTACAGAATATTAATTAGACATTAACATCCACGAAAAACGTATCTTATACCAAGATGCAACAAAAATTGATAGATCTTAAAGACATGCACCTACATCCATCCCTACGTATCCCGCTAACCGATAATGTAGATATTCCTAATGAAGTAAAACTTGAAGTGAAAAATGAAGATAAATTTAAAAATATCCTAGAGGAGAGCTTACCTATTAAAGTGCGTAAATCAGGAATAGCTTTATATAATATTTTAAAAGACCAATTAACTTTGAATGAAGCAGGGCAGATCGTTATTGATGATGAAATAGTTAAAGGATCAAATATTGTGGATTTGATAGCAGATCTCTCACGTAACTGGAAGAAAGGCCCTGTAAAAGGATGGAATGATATCAAACAAGAACTTCAGACTAATAATTTTCCCCGAACAGTTTAATCTTAAATACAACGCGATTAGCAGACTTAGATAATATCTTCCGACGCCAAAACCTGATTCAAGTCATCAGCACTTCTTACACAGATAAATTTAAACGTTTAACCAGAGACAACAAGAAAAAACAACCTTATAATAAGGCATAGTTGGATTAAATCATAATTATTTATATCACATATTTATTTAGTTGTAATGTTTGTATTATAAATTAAAATTATTTTAAACTTTTCTCTTTCTTTATCTTTATTCCTTGTGACCTAATATCACATTTTTATTATTTAAGTATATATTATATATATATATATAGATATATATATATATAAATATATATATATAATATATATATATTATATATATATATATATATATATATATAGATGATATATATATATATAATAAAGCCGGCTTACACGTGTGTCAGTAGACAACATGGAGGCGAAGGAGGTAGTTGATAAGTATTACTACAGAGGGAGCCAAATAGTTTTGGGGTTTCACTAGGTTTGCTTTAAGGTATCCTAATATTGAGAAAAAAGAGTTAAAAGCATATTTGGAGGGTGAGGCATTTACTCTACATAATCCTGTAAGAAAAAAATTTCCTACACGGAAAACCATATCACCGCAGCAACTCGATAGCATATGCAGTTAGATTTATCGGAAATGATTAAATACAGCTCTTATAATGAAGGTTTCAATATATACTTTTTACAATTGACGTATACTCTAGATACTTGTGTTGGGCCAATAAAAAGATAAAAGATCGCTACAGTGCCGAAGCTGTACTGTGAAATTATAGAGACGAGCGGAAGAACAACCTAAATCATTTTGGACAGATTCAGGAATGGAATTCAGAGGGGCGGAAGGTTTCAGGAATGCTTGGGTATTGTATTAAGCTATTCACAATACATATTTCCGTAAACAAAGCGCAATAGTTTGAAGAGTCCAGGACGATACTATTAAAGGAAACGCATGCATAGGATTGACTAAAATGAATACTTTTAAAGTATATTATTACTGACGATCTGCTTATTCTTATAACAGGTCTTACCATAGAACTATAAAGTCAACTCCTTTAGAAATGTCAAAAACTAAGAGGACGTATGGCGTATAAGGGTGAAAAAGAAAACAAAAATAAAAGATAATTTCAGAATAAGGTAAACGATTATGTAAGAGTTTCTCGAACAGAAGAAAGTTTAGAAAAAGATATGAATCCGGTTGGACTACGGAAGTTTTTAAATCACAATATCCGACCATTCAGTCGTGATAGTTTAAAGTTATATTACTGAAGATTTAAATGGTGAAAAAATAAAAGCGCGATTATAACAGGAAAGACAAAAAGTAAGGTCAATCCTGTAAACTCATGAATAATAAAATGAAAAAAATATTAAATAAGAGAGGTAAAGGAAAAAATAAGCAGTATCTGGTGAATGGCGGGGATATCCTGCCAAGTTTAATACTTATATAAAACAAGTATCTGCTTATTTTTTCCTTTACCTCTCGTAGATAATATTTTTCAATTTTATATTCATTACTCTTAGGATCAAACCTTACTTTTTGCTATTTCCTGTTATAAAATCCGCCTTTTATTTTTTCACCATTTAAATCTTCCAGATAATATAACTTTAAAATATCACGACTGAATGGTCGGATATTGTGAACTTTAAAAACTTCCGTAGATCCACCGGATTATATCCTTATTCTAAACCTTTTCTCTGTTCGAGAAAACTCTTAGAATCGATTTACCTTTATTCCTGAAATTATCTTTATTTTGTTCTTTTTTCACCCCTAATTGCGCCATACTCCTCTTAGTTTGACATCTCTAAAGGAGTGACTTTAATTTCTATGGTAAGACCTGTTTTAAGAATAAGCCAGATCGTCCAGTATATATCAATTAATTAAAAGTATTCATTTTAGTTAAATACCTATGCATGCGTTCTTTAATAGTACACTCTTTCAACTATAGCCGCTTTATTTACGGAAAATGTATTGTAAAAGCTTATACCATACTCCCAAGAGCATCTCCTGAAACTCTCGCCCTTTGAATTCCATTCCTGAATCTGTTCAAAATGATTTAGGTGTTCTGCTCGTCCTCTATAATTTCAAGTACAGCTTCGGCAACTGTAGCTGATCTTTTATTTAATGGCTTTAACCATAAATATCTAGAGTATACGTCAAATTGTAAAAAGTATATATTGAAAACCTTCATTATAAGAGCTGTATTTAATCATTTTCCGATAAATCTAACTGCCATATGCTATCGAGCTGCGGTGATATGGTTTTCCGTGTAGGAAATTTTTTTCTTACAGGATTATGTAGAGTAAATGCCTCTTCACCCTCCAAATATGCTTTTAACTCTTTTTTCTCAATATTAGAATACCTTAAAGCAAACCTAGTGAAACCCCCAAAACTATGGCTCCCTCAGATTGAGAGTAAGCTTATCACTACTCCTTCGCCTCCATGTTGTCTACTGACACACGTGTAAGCGGGCTATATATATATATATATATATATATTATATATATATAATATATATATATATTTATATAATATATATATATATACTATATATATATATATAATATATGTACAGAAGCACAGATATATTAAGTACAAATAGTACAGATGTGATATTAAGTCAGAAGGATACAGAATAGTAGTGCAAAAAATTAAATAACGAATTTATTTATACACAAACATTACAAACTAAATAAATATGTGATAATACATAATTATGATTTAATCCAACTATGCCTATTATAAGGTGTTTTTCTTGTTCGTCCTTCTGGTAACACGTTTAAATTTATTTGAAGCGTAAGAAGTGCCTGATGGACTTGAATCAGGTCTAGGTGTCATGGGGATATTATCTAAGTCTGCTAATCGCGTTGTATTTAAGATTAAACTTCTGGGAAAATTAATAGTCTGAAGTTCTTGTTTGATTTCATTCCATCCTTTTACAGGGCCTTTCTTCCAGTTACGGGAGAGATCAGCTGTCAAAACCACATCAATTTATCCTTGGCTAAACGTTCATGCATTAATCTGCAACTGGATTCATTTAGTTTTTTGTCTTTTAAAAATATTAATAAAGCATATTCCTGATTTACGCCTCTAATAGGTAGCTTCCTCTAGGATATTTTTAATTTCTTCATTTTCACTTCAAGTTTACTTCATTAGATGATATCTACATATCGGCTAGCGGCATACGTTAGAGGATGTAGGTGCGCATGTCTTTAAATCTGTCAATTTTGTTATTGCATACTTGGTATAAGAGGCGTTTTCCAGATGTTATGTCTGAATTTAATATTCTGTACACGTCTCTCGTATTTGTTATCTGTATCAACTTTAGGATGCATATAAAGCTATGAGTAGAGGGCTGCGGGAAAAAGCTAATGAATCTTCACAATATAAGGACTGTTGTGCAGGTGCTGTTGCTGATGTGAAAGAGTTGTAATTCAATGCAGTGGCTGTAATATCTTGCGTATATGGTAGTGAATATGAACTTGATTGTATTTTGCGCAAGTATGCAATAACTGCCATATGAGTTTGTGAATGATGAATCTGAGAAACTGAATTCTTTACAGATGCTGTATTATTATACTTCCTTTTCTCATACTCATTATATGGAAGTACAGCAACCTTCTTCATTTATGAGACAACCACTTTAGATTCATGGACTATAACGGAGAAGAGTTAATGTAGGATTACCCCCTCCTCCTCTCTGTAGTAACTGCTTTTTATTTTCGATTTTTTATGTATGAGGGAGATTTTTTAATGATGTTTCTATAAAGACGTAGCTTTACCTTCTGAAGCCTGTTTAAAGGAACATTTCCATTTGTATAAGATTTAAACAGACTTAACATACACACTGGATGAATTTCTCATCTTCACTAATTAGTTTACGTTTTCAGAAGGTTCAGCTTGTTAAATTTGTTTTACGAGGAAATTTACTTTGCAACTAGAGCCACTCATTATTCAGTTAGATACAGTTTCTATCTCATAGGGAAGAATGTTGGTACGGAGCAACACTCTGTGCGTGTTTTTGGGGTGAAGTTCACAATCAAATAACCGTGGGGGATCGAAGTAACCTCTTTATATACTTTTAAGAACTCTTTCCTTTGAATGGGAAACATTTGAGTTGCCAATACATTAATTTGACTCATGTCTCTTCTCTGGCCAAACAACAGCAAATACTGTGTGTTTAAAGAAACACTTCGCATATGCTTGCTTTGATGAAAAATATTCTGCGTTATAAAAAACACAGAGATATTTAGATGGTGAGAATAAACTTTGAACGCTTCTGCGATTTGCAATTCAATTCGTGCCTGACATCATCAAATACAATAATTTTTGATTCCATGTATTATTGTCCAGCGATCTAATATCGTAAATGCCTTCATGAAATTGAATCACTCTTTATATTCTTTAAATTTTTTCCTGATAAACATTATAAACACCAATATTATTTTTACAGGGGTTTGCTCAAAAATCTCCATTTCCTTTAAAATTTAATAATAGAAAAGTTTTACCACA
>JABUQX010085267.1:22500-27500 GCA_015478945.1 Trachelipus rathkii
ATGTAGTATTATTATATAATTTATAGATAAGTATTGATTTATAACTATTTTGGAACATCAAAGTTAATCTCAAAGTTGCAGCTGAATGAAAGAGGAGTATTAAACTTTAAAGTATTCGGAAAAGTTATGGGTAACAAATAACGTATATGAAACACTCATTATTATTTTTGATTATTACAACTGAAGAGTAATTGAATTTTTACATATCGTAACGAATACTTTAATTCAAACAACCAACAAAGACAACGAGCACAACCGAAAACTCCCCTCGACACACCATCCACGATCGAAGCTATCCGATCATAAAACTCTGCCACCGTATGTCATTCGTAGATCCACAAACCTTGAAGCACCTTTACTCATAACGAGAAAACCTAACCCAACTCCAACACTACTCACAACCACTACACCAGATCGATCACACAACACCCAAAACTCACACACACCCGAACACCAAATCGAATTTTTCTTATACCCTTCGAAAATTAAAGCACCCGAACTTCATCCAAACTGTTCAACACAACACTATACTTCCTTCCTCGCCGCACGCACCACTACGACTGTTCCAAATCACATTATCACCCCAGATAGAAAAACACACCGAATTCCTGAGACAATCAAATGATACTTACAACAAGCTAAGACCTTTCATCAGACACGTAAAATATAGAAGACACAATACCGCGATTGTGAAGACGGACCTCTCAACAACACAAAACCTATATTCTTAGAGAACGAACCACACAAAACCTCACAAATCACCAACCAGGACATCAACCTATATTAGCCTAACTCACAAACACAAACATAGATCCCACCCCACCAACACAAACCCCCACCACCCAAAGATAACGAAAAGCTTATCCAAAATACAGGAACGAGCAACATCAATCCAACTCCAAGCCGTGACAAAAACACTACGACCAACCCAACTAACATCCACAAAGCGACGAACCCACGCATTAGTACAGACAAACCGCCGACACAAAGACAACAAGAGAAAACAGCAGATCACCACGAAAAACCAGACACTTTCAATACTAATGCCACACCTTCCACAAAACCGAACCCCCGAAACCGAACCCAACAAAGAACAACACCACCATAGCACCACCACACCAAACGACCAACGCCCACACCACAACACAAACCGCAGCATACAACCTACCAGCACACCACCACAAAGAGACGACAAACAAATTCACCCAGCTCCCCGAAATAGGAAGAAGAACAAACCTCTCTCACGCTTCTAGTTTTTTTTATCACAACTTAGAATAACCACAATTATTGCAAAAGTTTTTGTTCAATAGCCAATTCGAGCATCACAGAAATATAAATTTATAAATCAAAAGAAATATTTATATTTTTAACTAAAAATGTTAATACTCAAAAATATTTTTTTAGTAAAAACCATACAATATTTTTTGCTAAGGTAACCAAAGTTTAATTTGCTTTTACCCAAACATTCCCGATTCCCCACTTCGATTCCTAATTAATTTATTGGTTAATCGAACAAAATATTTGACTGATAAACAATTTAACACAGGTCGATACTAGTACATTTATCTGAGAAAATCAAAAGTTTTTGTTGACGACATAGAAAACACCCAACAAAGATAGAATTTTAACGTCACATCACAGCACATATACAACTAAACATTATCACTTTTTCAAGAATCTGAATAAAATCCAGTTTCGCACCCCCCTATCACAAGAGATAACATGTTCACTTAAGACAATAAAACTTATCTTTACTTCAACAACTCAAAAACCACCGATCTTTACCGTCAAGACACTCCACTCACCAGTGACATACATTCGAAACGCAGTTCATTGATAACAACAGAAAAAACATCAGCACGAACCATATCACGATAAATACGAGTAATATCATAATCTATGTAAAACACACACCAGGGTGCGCAGCACCTAAAATACTAACACATGACAAACACCAACTAAGCCCAAACGCTTTCCCTACGAATACCCACCAACCGTAACCTTAATTTTCGCCACTCTCAATGCCAAGCATCAACTAATTTTCAACCGTAACCAATAAGCTAGCCACGAGCCACACAACCCCAACTGCTAATCCACCCCTTCCACCGTTCATTAATAAACAACAATCAAACCAGAAGAACCTAATCCATTCGAAAAAACCTTAATAATGAGAAATAGGGGCACCCTCACAACCAAACATGTCCACCTCGTAATCTTAACGCAGTCGGAAAAGAGAGATTCGCTACACCATACTAACCACAAAAGTTCCAAAAAAAGATCATAGCACCAAATAAAGACAATAAATCACTCCTTCATTACAGATCCGCCTAAATTTGGAGCACAGCCGACGGATACCACTCTAATCCGAAAAATATATAATCTCTCACGGTTACATACTACGACCACCCTAACCATAAGCAAATACTCGTTTATTGACTCCACACTCACAAGATCAACAACTTACCGACACCCCAGGAGAGAAATCGACAACTATAAGTCATACTCTATCAAAATCCACTCACATGCTTAATCCAACCTCAACTCGCCGTCACACATCATCAGCTCTTCAAACACAAAATGCAACTCCCACATCCCCCCAACTCATGGATATCTTCAGTACAACAACTCACTATCACCGACAAAATATCCAAAACCCTTTATTAGACCAACAAACTAATTTATACCTATCCCAAATAACTGAAAACTCATTACATTCAACACCAATATAACGACTCTAAAATTAGTAAATACACTAACAATCTGCACCTAAGAACCTTCATAATTCCACTACCCCCGCAACGTATCCTGTGATTTTATATCAATCCACCGAGACCAACCCACACCTCCAGACATAAAATAACACATACACAATCAAAACGCATACTCACCAACACTTTTTTTAACCAAAAAAGACTGAACTTCACTTACTTCCTAAAAACTATAAGAACAATTTTTTCATAATTTCTCTACACCCACCTCGTGTGCCCCGCACGCCACACCACCACCATTACCTACTCAATACTATACCCTTCCCATGTACCAACTATCCATATACCCACGCTACCACCAACATCACCACCACATACATTCACAGACTTTTTATTTAAAAAAACAAAACTTAAAAATATCCCAAAACTACCATCACTCCCACTCCACCTCAGAGATTATTCAAGATAACCCTGAAACGTAAATTTCATCGACACAATCGAAAGACAGCACATCTATAACTCTGATGTCACTCACCCACAGAATAGTCATTAAAAACGCTACTAACCTACATCAGCAGCTGATAATTATTATTACATATTATATAAATACAGCCATACAATTCACAATCTTCATACTTCACCTTCGTCAAAGTATAACTAATAATACACCAAATTCACTACCCTAATCATTACACACTCAATCCAATCATAACATACTCCTTTACAGCCGAATAACATACATACCATTTGAGCTTACTGGAATTTCATTAACATTCAGCATTAGTATCGCACTCTCTGACATTTTAAATATATCTTTTCGCTATCCAACAACTGAATCGGATCGTTGGGATTTGGTAGTAACGCTACTCTCAAGCTCGCACAAGTTACCGCCTTCCACAACATATCACATCACACACTAAATCACATAATTTCATCCCTACCGCCCCCTACTCTTTATTATCATTAACATACACAATCAAAGCAAAACAGTCCCCTGACACCACAGACAAAACCTCACCGATTACCAACCCCATTTTAACCACAACTGAGCTCAGTACAAAATCACACGCCCTATAACCTATTCCATATACTATCTAAATAAACAAAAAACCACAAAACATCCCGAAATAACTCCTTTACAACTATCTAATACATAACTACGAACCATCTGATTCAACACCAAACACAACATTACTATTTACAACAAAAAACATCCCCCAGAGGATCTTTCAATCGAACTTGACTTTCTGAACATATAACTCCCACAGAAATCACACCTTAATTACAACAATAACTCATATAACCCATAAAAACAACTCCACGTCGATATAATAATAAATAGCCAAAATACATCACAATCTATATACACACACTACAACCTTATCATCCACCACTCACATAACCAATATCATCTACACCACTCTATATCTCCTCCTCCAACCTACTACAACCACACACTCAAGGGTAAAACCAAACCACCCTCCCTTCAACCAACCTCCATCAACCACACCATCACACAACCACCCATAAAACCAAATACGTACCTCCACCCAAAACCCCCACCCATATCAACTCTACACAAACCTCCACACTACAAATAAACAGCACAAAATAATACTACACTCATACCCAAACTACCAACTCCCCACCTTACACACCAATTCCCATTCATCAGCCTATACAGCCGATCATCACCATCATACACTCAACCCCACCACACACACAATATACCACCCTACCCAAATTCACCACATCACAATACCTAAACTACCCCAATCACCTCACACAGCACCCCAACTCACCGCCAACCACAGTCTCTACAGACACACCAACTAACCCCTCATATTTCATACCATCCCCTCACACACCAAATTGACCCATACCAAACCAAACTTACAGAATTACACAGACCCAAAATCAATTCACCACAACTCTATACCATGTCCTTATTAAATCACAGTTCTCCAAACACGACAAAAGCAATTACCTAACATCATCAATCCGTATCCTATTACTATTAAACCCACAACAGATCAAGGAAAAAGTTAGCACTCAACCAACAAACAACACACCCCCAGAGGAAACACATCACATAAGCGCCCACTGCCCCCAAATCACACCTCCACCAACGCAAATGAAATTGAAACATTATCATTAGCCAACCCAATCAACATCTAAGCATCCCCAGAAACATTTTCCACCCCGACGCACTCACCCTAACCACATGTTATCCCAGGCAACAGCCGTTAGGCCCCCAGGACCTAACAATAACCTCGACCAGAACCAAGACCT
>JABUQX010085267.1:30000-51766 GCA_015478945.1 Trachelipus rathkii
AACCACATTCTACGGACATAAACACCAATTTTCACATCATACATCTTGCACCTTCTAAACTCATTTTACCTACTAAATGAGAACTTTACAGTAAACTTTCATTTAAAACAACGCTTGTAATATACAAGATACATATCCTCAAATTTGCCCCTATTCGTAAACACCCTGCGTATATAATATAATATAATATATATAATATAATATATATATATATATATATAATATATATATATATATATATAATATATATATATAATACTATATATATTATATAATATCCAACTGTGTAAAAATGTTTCTGCGATGCCCCAAATTTCACAAAGTTAGGAAAAGTCCGGAATCCAATGCCCAAAGTAAAGTTGATATGCCTCATGCACAGCATTTTGAAATTATAGCCAAAGAAGTTTAAAAATTGATAAAGGTTTGTTCAGACTTTTCCAGTGATTACAATTTGAACATAGCGGGTTAAATCTGGGCCAGAGATTAACTGCACATAGAAAGGTGAGACCGTTTTGAAAGATGATTAGAATGATGTACCCTTAGATTAGGAGCTACACAACTGGAAAGTTCAGAAGACCAGCACTCATTGTATTGAAGAGTATAAGGACATAAAAAAAACAGTACGACGGTGTATAGAGTATGGAGATAGCTTAATGCAGATACAGAGTGACAAGTCGTAAGCATGACCTCCCACTTTTCAACTATTAATTATTATAGAGCAACTGGGTTGATGTCACCTCTATAGAATATTTTGTAGGATAATTAAATAAATTCGATTCTTTTCAAAGAAAAGGTTTAAGTTGCTTTTTATGAAAATGTTATACAGTAGTATTGAGGAATATTGTGAAGAGATAAAAGATGAAGCATCCATTTCTTTGAGACATTGTAAGCAGCCAATTTTCCCTTCCTTAATTAAAATTTCATTGGCCTTTATTTTTTTAGCTAGTGAAGCTATTTTTATGTGAAGCAATTATGAGTCAATGCTATCTCGTATTGGGTTCTTCTTCAAAAGGTAATTTACAGCACAAAAAAAAAGAAATTTGTTTCTCCTATTTACCAAATGTTCATAATACACACATACTAGATCATGTTTGAATTATTTTGATGCACACAACCATAACTTGTTAATTTTACATATATGATGAATTTTTGTTAATTAAAATTTACGATATAGGGCTGGAATATACTTTAAATAATTAAATTATATTTATTATTTGAAACCTTTAAGGTAGATAAGTAAATTGAACCCAGACAACATCAACTTCATCCACCAGCATCTATTCTACTGAGAGCGCTCATGCCACTTCTTAATTCATCCAACCAAAATGTCTCTGGAACCATTCATGTTAGATATACAATGTTTGACATTCAATTTCATAATTTAATTATCATTCGCGTCATCTGTCATCAACTGTCTTTGGCGTTTAGGTGCAGAATAATAGTCGAACTTCTTTGATTTATTGCTGGCAAGGCATAATAGCCCAGGAGATGTGACACAATAGCTATTTGGTGGTCTGCGCCATTGTTATGTGCCGGTGTTATTGAAGTGTATGTTTCCCCGGCTATTTTATGTGGCACCAGGTCATTAGGTAATGTTTTTGTTCTAAGGGAATGGTGTCAACTTATTCTGAGTTAGAGCAGTCGGGGTCATTTAATCGTGTTATAAATAAAAAAAAAGATAAGAAAAAAGGGTGTAAGATAAACAAACATATGTTTAACTGCTGCCTTGAAACTTCGCTCTCAAGATTTTCATTGACGCCTTCTCCTTTAGATGGAGAATAGTGTTCATCTTTGAAGAAGTGGATGGTCAACTATTATACAAGAGTAATGTCCGTGCATTCGACCCTAATTCAGTCTTGATCTTTCCTTTGATATTGCGCAACCCGCGTTGCGAATGAATCAGCTAGCAGATTATTATTGTTATTAAAATATAAATCTTATTGTGTGAGAATTATCATCTTTTAGATGATTTTTTTGTGCTGAAAAAAAAAAAAAAATTTAACGTTTTGGTTGGTGATTACGAAAATATGATATTCAAAAGTGTTTGATTGAATTATAGTTACTAGTACTTTTCTAGTCATTGGTTGTGATGAATTTTTTTTTTCCTTTGTCTTAATCGAAATAAAAATTGTTTTTTTCTTTATAAAAGGAGCCTTTTGGTGTTCCCACTTTAATATTAAGTTCATTTGGAAACTTATTAGTTCATTAATGAGTTGCCAAAATTGTAATAAATGGTTATCTAAAAATTTGTTTATCTCTCTTCCTTCAAAGTAAACATTTATATTTCTTTAAGTAGCTATCCATTATAATATAAATAATAGGTTGGTCATTTTTCATACATAAAATATTACGCAATATGCACAAATTAAATAGTAAGTATTGGTTTTATTTCTTGTGGCTAATTTGGGTAAGTGGCATAATTGAGATAAGTATTGGTTTTGTTTTTGTGGGGCCAATGGCAGATTCGAGGTTTCTGGCAATGTCTCCAAATCCACTACTTGGGTACTCATATATAAGTACCACAAAGCTACTTTTTGTGATAGATTATATTTTTCTCATAAAACAAAAATACTATACAGACCTGGCTAGTTTTTACTAAAATTTGCAACCACATCTCATCTATGAATATTCCGGAAATTATTGTGCACCACTCATTTAGAAATCCATATCCTTTGTTATTTTGAACATCTCTTTTATTGTTCCTGAGAAGAGCATTGGACATGGTTTTAATGAAGTTTGAAAAGAGGATATGAATTTTCCTTTAAAACTTCTGTTGAAATATTTGTAGGTACTTCTATTTTTTAATATGGTAGATCTTCGGATATATACTGTGTATATTTTACATTATAATTTATACTCACTCATGGTGGTATTCCTACCTCAAATATATATTTATATTAAATATTATAGTGTTGTATTATATATATTATTTTATATATATATTTTATATATTATATTTCTTATTATATATATTATTATATTATATATTATATTTATATATTTTTTTCCTGATATATACTACTTTTTATATATTATTATATATATATAAAATGGGTATGAAGAAAGGTATATGTTAGGGGGGAATATTTATATATAAATATTATAAGTCTATATATAAGACTATATTATATACCTCACTATGTTTTCGGGATATATTTGAATAATATTATATATATATTTTATATTATTTATTTTATAAAAACTCTGCCCCAAACACATAAATATATAAGTTGTCTGGTAGAGACCGATATATAATTTAACTTTTCCGCTCTCCTAAATCAAATCCTACCAGAAATATAGGAACTTATATTCCTATTGACCATTGTTACCACACATGAAAGATTCTCAACCCACAATACGCACCATAGATCCCTCTTCATTTAATCAACACAACAAAGAAACTAGCGTAAGAGACACACTCCTTATTCGAACTCCTTTTACAATACACAGTATTATCGTAGTGATAGGAAACTACACCTATACCACATTTATATAGAGAGAGTCCTCTCAGAACAAATATTAAAGCTATGAACTATGCGCCGCCTACATTTCTATGTGTTCCCTGCAACTGTAAATAATCTACATATCCTATATCACAAGAATCAACCAAAACACCGCCCTATAGAATTATCTCATCAAACATGGAAAATGACACTAAAACTACCACCCCTCCAACATTAGCATTAAACGAGGAGCTTACATCCTGTGTATCTTGCCCCTTTTTCACCTGGGAGATGATGGGGAAATCAATTTTCTAACAGAAAACTCAAAATCCAACAACCCATGTCACTCTCAACTACTTAGTCTCCTCGCAAACTCTCTCCTACACTATAACGTAAAATCCCTTCCTGTATAATTATCTAATAATGACATCTTACAACATTTTATTACCCCTACCCTCCGAGTACGCGCCTTCATTTGTGCTTCTATCCAAACCATTATACATTATCTTTAATCATCTATACACGTACCTACAAAACTCCGTCTACCATCATAAATTAAACTACACTCCCCCTTCCGCCTAAATACACATCTTACCCAATTTCTATATGATAGAAACACTTGTGTCCCACGAGAGGCCAAATTGACCTTCTTTTGCCCATGGGGGAAAGATGGGTTTTTAAAATGGGCCTGAGAGATCAGGTCACCACCTCAAAGCTCTTAACCCCATATAAATACGATTTATAGAACTAATGATGGGTTTTTAAACCCCTGAAGGAAATTATGGTCAATCTCCCCACCATCGGAGGCGAAACCCTGCAGCCAGTGTGCACATTTCCACGGACACAAAGATCACGAGCACCTCCTTTCTGGGTGTGCTTCTCACGCTCTCAGAGAGCGGGCGGCCTGAATGCCCTCGCGAGCCAACTTTCCTTCGGACCTTGTGGAACGCCAGACGCGGTGGCCCTCGATCTGGACAGTGGGGGTCCAGGTGCTATAAGTAAGTAATATTATATATACTTTGTATAGTGACCTACTATATTTAAAGATTAAATATATTTCTTACGTTCTGGACAATCTATGTTAATTATTATTTTTATATAAGTATACTATGCATTTCAAGACTGTATGTATATTTTTATAATTGAATGTATTTATTTTTAATATAGTAATATTAATATTAGATGATATCATTATATAATTCATATTTAGTATTATTTTCAAGTAACATAATTTTAGTTTAAACACGATATATTATATGAATTATATTCAAAGAGAAGTGGTGAAAGTATGGTACCTTGTTGGTATAAATATACCTATATATTATATAATATTTATATTTGGAACACTCCGGTGATTTTTTTCATATGATATATAATATGATTTTAAATATATAATCAAAATAAAGCAAAAAGAGAGGAAAATATATCGAATTATCGTTTTGTGATTTTAAATAATAATAATGAAGTATATATATGTAATATTATTTATACATATTATATTATTTATATATATATATCTAAATCATAATTGGAAATAACGTTGGTGGGCCGTAACTTTTAAGGGGGGTTGGGCCAAGGGGTGGCCATGTGCCCTACCCCACCGGACAGTGTTATTAGACGACTAAATTTAAAATTTTAAGCATCATCACTGTTAACAATATTGTGAGCAGGTTTAGAGGTTAATTTTTTCATTTATAATTCGTTTCGCTAGTCAGTTGTTGAAGAACCAAATTTCGATAGAAGATACTTTTAGTTTAAAACTGAACTTTTGAAGAATCAAAAGAATATAAACTATAGAATCTTATTAATTCCAGAACCCTCATCAGATTTATGAGTGAGTAACAATTCATTTTTATATAGATTTTTGATCGATTAATAATCAGCATTTAGCGAAGAACGCAGGTTTTCTTAAAATTCATAAAGTAAATTATATCTTTCCTTGCATTTTGTCATACCGTGAGCAGCGCTGTCTATAATCGTCTACGTCAATTATTTCACTTTACGATTCAAATTATATGTGTACATCATTTCCACTATTAGTGTGAAGTCTCGAAAGCACAATTTCTGAAGACTTATAGTTAAAATCAGAATGGGATTTTATATTGTCATTGTATCTATTATATATAGGTGCATAAGCTACAGCCGCTATACTTGCTTCTTCAAAGGGTCTTAATCATAAATCTAGTCAGAACTTGGAGCGTAGTTATCTTGTTCCAGTCACATTCCTAAATGATTTATTAAATCGAGATAATGAGTCATATTACTGGCATATTTACCATGGTTATAATGTCATGCTTACAGTCTTAGAAAATCTTTCGGAGACTTATATAAGACTCTCTGCACCAACACATAGCATATTGATTGATAAAATTTAAGACTATTAGTGTTGAAAGACTTACTGGACTTTGCCTCCTCTAAATCTTTAGTAAAATTAGATATATTTGAATAGGTAGAACAGACTGAAGAGATTTATCCCTACCTATGGAAACTTAGCTGTGCTCCACTCGTCCGGATGCCGGGTTCCTCTAGTCCAAAAGTGTGAATCTGTCATTATAAATGTGACGCGTTCGTGTTAATTTTTAGTAAGTGTACTATAAATGGTAATGCCCATCTATTTCTTCTCTTCAGAAGTCTAGATGATATATGGTCTATTCGCATATTATATAATATAATATTCTTAGGAGTTATTCATCACTCACTCGAGAGTATTTGCGCGGTAGATATTCTATTCGTGTTGAGTATTATCGCTGTATACTCTAAGTATGTTGGATATCATTTTTTTAGAATGTTTTATACGGTGACCGCTAGCTAGTATACTTTCATTACTATATAATAGTATATAGCTTATGGTAGGTATGATTATCATCTGTATTATATATCAGGTAGTGTCAGTCGGATTATCATTTTGAATTTATCGTAGACATAAAGCTCCTTATTAGGTCGTTCTTAGGTAGCTTGGTTCTCGTTAGTATATAGGTATTGTGTCTGTAAGGGTCCGTTTAACTTATCCTGATGATTGTTTCGTGAGTATTCGCGTGCATATTTGAGTATATGGTATTAGTATTATGATCTAATAGATATTTATTAGTAGTCATAGAGATGACGCGCACTATTTTTTTTCGTTCCTCCACGGACGCCGACTAATTTCTTTGATACTGCTCATCTTTGTATCTAATCTCAGGTATTAGTATCAGCTTACGTTGAGTTTTATATATATATTAGAGTCTAGTTATATAGTTGAGTATTGTTGACGTTGTTAGTATGATTAATACGGTATTTCAGAGTCTCACTTTGTAATTTGCTCGCATTCTCGGTAGTCGGTGGTTGCTTCTGCTGCCTGCACTGCGGTATGCAATTGCGCGATGTTATGTTGCAGTCGTTGGTCAGTGCTTGTTGTTGTTATATATTGGTTATTAATTTATTAACTAGTACTTGATTATATAACTCATATTGTACTTGTACTGGTTATTATTGTTAAATGTAGCTAGTTAGCATGAGTGTACTCTATAGATACAGTGAGCGGCTACTGTGCTCTGTTTTCTACTTATTCTTTTTTTGAGTTGTGATTTATTGGTTTCAAAACAGTTTTGAAAGCAGGTTTATTTACTGTCATATAGTTTATCGGGTATATATATTAATTACATTATTCGTATTATGACTACTGTTGATCTTTTATTATTTTTGCACCTTATTTTCCCTTTTCGTTATATAGACTTGATATGCCTATCATTATATTCCTATTTAACACTGGGTTATTTGGTTTTCTCTTAATAAATATTATCTTCTTCATTTATCCTTCATTTATACACACTAATTCCTCCCTGCTTTACGTCCTTCTTTCATAACCTATTATTTTTTTAAAAATGAATTAGGTTTTTTATATATACTAGAGAGAATTATTATGTATAGTACTATGTGTATATTACGTTAATTGTAATACCATTTTATATCTGTAATTTAATATTTATTTATCATTATTTATTTCACACTCTGTAGATATAATATCGTTTAAGATTAATTTTATTATTTATTCTTTTTCTTGTGTTTATTACTGGTGATGACAATTTAATGGAAGTCCACACTAATAACTTAAATCATCTATACGGTGCTTGGGACGGTGAGAATGTATAATATCGTTTAAGATATAATGTTTATGTAAATTTATTCTTTAAATGTACCACTGACTTGAAAGACATTAAATTATTTTGATAAACAGTATTTAAAAAAGGTTATTGAGATTAAAAAAATAAGTAATCAATATGTTTATAAATCAGCACATAATTTGTAGAAAATCATCGCTTTAAGTAATGCAAATACTGAAAATAAGTAATGAAAATTTGTGAATTATAAAAACTTTTTATAATTCTACATTCATATCGACACAAGTAGTCAATACAAAAGGAGAAACGCCGCTATTAAAACAAAAAAAAATAAAGTATAATCTCTGGATTATTTATTTAATTTCTTTCTAATTATTTAATTGTTGTCTTTTATGTTTAGCATATTGTGAATTAAAAATTATCTAGGATGAGACATTGTAATGTTCTATGAACCTTAAAGTCACTATAATTCATAAGTTAATTAAAGGAGGTAAGGTAAAATGCCATGCTTTCTTTTGAATATGTACCCTCATTATTAATATAAACTTCCTTAAAAAAAAGGTGTGATAAGAAAGGCTATGTAGTTTGAGTTACAGTAATATAAAATATTAAGGAAAAGAATAATAAAAATATATGGGCATAGTTATATATTATATTATAAATACTTTTAATAATTATAATCATTAACAAATATTGCCGACTTTAACATATTGGTTGTATTATAAAGTGCATTGTACCTTTAGCTGTTATCGATATTTTGTATATAGGTATTAACTATTTAGAATTTTTTTATCTAAGAATTATGAATGGCATATTCATAGCAATTTACAGAATTATAGTCATGAAGGACAGTTTAAGATGAAAAGCATTAAAAGACAGTTTAGCATTTCCCGACAGTTCTCCATTTACTGATAATATACAATGTTTTGAAGTTATGATTTGATATAAATACTTAGGTAGCTAGATTCACTTAAGTGTTTGGATAAAGTACAATTTGCAATATTTATACTTAGTATATTAAATTATATTCATACTGCTTGGCTAATCGATCTTGTTACAACGATGTAAAATATTATTAACAAATTTTGAAAAAATGGGATTAGCAGATGGAGTATATTTTCCTATCTAATCACAAATGAATGCATGTTGATAAATGGCTTTTTTCTTTCTTTCCATTCCATATTACAAGTGAGAATTATGAATTATCCGTGAATTTCGTTCCATAAAGAATGGTGCTTGGTTGCAAAATATTTATTCCACATAGTTTTTGATATGTAATTTTTCTAATTTATGTTGTTTTCTCTCTCTGCTGCTTCTTTCTCAATCCTTCATTAACATTTTATTCTCATCTTTGTACAGAAAACCTTAATTAGATTAATTAATGAATTATTCTTCATTATTTTTCCTATGACCGATATTTTTCATGTGATAGCATTTATGTCATCAAATAGCACTTTTCAGAATCATTAATGAGTATAAGATGTTTCCTTCTCATAATTATCTTGTCCAGTTTCTCATTTCATGTAATTTCTCTTATAGTGAAATCTGTATGAGACTGAAATATCATTTTTGAGTGTGAATACAAATTCATTTTAATTCTTATCATACGAATCATTGAACTTAATGTATAATATTTTTCTTAATATAACTTTATATTAAAAGGAATGGCATTTTCTTTGAGCATAATTATTATTTATATTTCTAGTGTGATATCATTTAATATAAAGGAAGACTAATTTTTGTATTAGTGTGTGAATTTTTAGAAAAATTGTTGCAAAAGTACCATAAGTTTCTTCTCTTAATGGTACCAAAACGTTCAGTAACAAAATTTTTAAAAGTTCATTTATTTCACATAGTATTTTTATCATCAAAGCTATCATCTTTTCTAAGTTTTATACTTAAATATTTTTTATTTGCACATATTGCACAGCTTAACTGCCAAGGTATTACAAAGAGTAGATCTACTCCTCATCAATCGCTCTTTAGTTAATTCTTCAAATGGTTGTAGCAATCTAATTATCATTCTCCAACTTAGCTAAAGCTAACACCCTAAGATTTAAGATTTCTAGATGTTTTTCGAATTGAGAACTAACTACGCACTCCGTAGAGCCAGAATAATCATACCGTAAGTTGCTCTAAAGGCTCGATCCTTATGCACGAGTGTAGATATTTAAACTTTGATGAGTTCCTAGTAATTAGTATTTCCAAAATATCATCATTTAGTTGCTGTTGAGTGGGTCAAATTTTTTCGGCAGATTCTTTGAATTTCAGTTAAACTTAGTTGTTGCAATTGGTGATCTACAATGCCCTACAATTTTCCTATCATAGAAGTCATTTAAATTCCTATAATCTGAATAGTGTTGAGCAAATTAATATAGAGACTAATCTTATAGTATTAACATACTAGCACTGTTTTAGGAATGAATTAAATTTCTCTCATTTATAACATTTTTTGGGGGGATTCATACATTTTATGTAATTTATTTGTTTGGTGCATTATTTCTCGTTGGACAAAGACACACATGAGATAAATGTGTCCTCAATTTAATTTTAATCAAACCAGCTCTTAAATATTTCCTCACTTTTTAGACATATAATTTTCTGCTTGAATATGAAATACTATGCTGAAAACTAACTCGATTAAAGCATGTCTCCACTCACTTCCTTTTTTAAATTTCTTTATCAATCCAATGCCAATAATAAAATATTTAATAATTGCTTTCATTTTTGTTATTATTTGTGAACTCAAGTCAAATTACTTTAATTAATTTAATTTTATATTATCTGGATTTTTCTCGCAGGTTACTGAATATCAAATTTTAAAAAGATTTTAACCCATTTTATATCCACTTGTTTAGATAACCATCCCTCCTTCTGAAAAATGAACTTCCATTGAGAATTTATATAGTATTATACTTGTTTGTTGACATATAACGTGAAAATTTTTATTCAAGGTCTCTATTCACTCCAATGTCAGTCCTAGGCAAATCAAAAATTGAAGATATGTGCCCTTCACTTGCTGCATTTTTGAATGGATGTTCTGGCGGGCGCCAAATCATTGCGTAGTCCGCCCCATCGTTGTTCGTCTCAGTTTATTTCAACAGTGACCGGTCAGGGGAGTGTGCAATGTTTGACATTTGATTTTTTGACTCTGTGATTTGATTATTAAAAACAAAAATCTCTTGTGATGGCTAGGCCCCATGATTTTATAATTTTTTCTCATTTTTTATACATAATTCGTAACCGTCACGCGATATATTCTAAATATCTGTACCGGTTGAAATTTTAGACTCGAAGAGTGTGTGTGACGTTCGTAATCCTAAAAATCAAAAATTATCTATAAAAAATCTTAAAACAAAAAATATTAAAAAATTGATAATTTTTTTAAAAAGAAATCAAATAAAATTTTAGCATACTCCTTTATAAATTTTGCCATCCCCTTGTTTTAAAACAGCTCGGTGAGGGCTGCATATATATATTTTTGTTAAATGAGTAGGTAGAAGTTGATTGATATGTATGGGACAGGATCATCATTCGACTTGTGTCTGTGATTATCAATATGTTCTTATCGTGTTGCACATTCATTCACTCGAAAGATACTCGCATTCTTATTCGTATCTTTGAATAGTGTTGTTATGTTTTCTTAGATTTTACGCACCTTACTATTATTTTGATTTTTGTTGCTATAATTATTTGATAACCATGTTGCTTGGGGGTGTTCCTTCTCTTTGATAAGTTAATTGTATTCCTATGTAGCTGAGCCACAGCCGAGAGACACTCAGCTTTACTAATTTAAATTCCGCATGTAACTTTAGAGGTCTTAAAGTAATACACTATCTAAACCCGGGGGGGTGAGAAGGGAACATAATATCCCCGCATATTGGAATTTCCATTACTAGATGTTCCTTCCTTCACAATATCCCCGTTTTTAGTTTAAACATCTCCTGTACCTAACAGGAATAAATAATATAATAGTATTACCCTTACCCCGGTATAGATAAGTGAAATAAACTATCATATACTACCTACTCACGTAATATCTATATCACTGTCCATTATATACTACTACTATCTTATATATTAAATTAACTATATATTCATACTACTCGTATATTGGGGGGTTATTTTAATATATAATATATACCTATTATATATGATATGTAGGTATATTAATATTGAGATTTCCATTCATCCGAAGAAACAATTCCGAGAAACTATTCCGGCCTGGCACTCCGGCCTGTATATATTATAAAATTTTCAATTTTCGGCGGCGCGGGCACATAATTACGCTCCGCGTGGTGCCACTCACTAAATTACTAGTGATAGTAATGAGTGATCCACTCCACTATACTACTATATAACCCTTACTTTACGTATACGCTTTACTATATAAACCCCTACCTATTAGTTATATCACGTAGGTATTTATATCCTCAAAATAATATAATAACTAGTATTATATTTTATTTATTTATTTCACCTACACTATTACATTATTATATTTAATAAATAAAATATTTATATATTATTATATATTATGGTATATAATATATAATATAAAAAATTATTATTTATAATATTATTTATATATAAAAATATATAAGTACTTGTATTATATTTATATTATTTTTTTTTATTTAATATTTTATAATTTATATATTTATATTATTTTCCATGGGAGTTATAAAAATAAATAAATTATGTATACTTATCATCTAATCACCTAAAGTAGTAATTATTAATATAATAATATAAAAATATGTAATAATATATAATTATATTTATATATATATTATACGGTAATTAGTCTTTTGCTAGACAATTTATCCAGCGCTCTACTATGAAGTGCAACTGTGGACTTGCCCTTGTTGCCTTCCCAGCTCCATGCCTGAAGGAGTGTAGTAGCAGCAGGAATTGCTATATATTGCACTGTATTTGGTTTTTAAACAATTCTATATACACTTCGCGCCCTAAAATATATAAGGTTACTGGGAATACAGCATATGTTATGCTTATTTTATAAGAATAGGTAGTAAGTTACATTCCGATATTAGTTGGGCACAACTCCTACTTAGCCCGTTTAGTCTTAACATCTTCTGTGTTTGTTAAAAATTTTCCGGATGTGTGTGGAAAAGAGTTAACTCCGAAGGAGGTCAGTATAGGAGAACTATCCTGGATTTAAATATAAAGTTATAATTGATGACTCCCAGTCATTTAATGTTTTTAAAAAGGGTAAGATATTTCTATGTCAGATACTCATAAACCTTTAAGAATTTTATTTGAAAACATTACTGACTTCATTAGATACCAATTAGGAGATTCAATTGATATGCTTTATATATTTTAGATTTTCAAGCAAAGAGCCTTTGATAAGTGTTCGCCACACATAAGGCCTTGATGCAATAGTTTAAATTTACAATGTGGTTTAGGTTGGAGTGGTGCAATGGTTTGTTGAATTATAGAGTGGGTTAGATTATATTGAGTGCATTGACATTTGTGGTATTACTATTAAGTCATTTGTATCATAATGGGAATAGTGAAGAGCGGTGTCCCCAGGGTTCAATCTGGGACCACTATTTGTTTCTCATATATGATAAATATTTTACCCAGGGACTTAATAATAATGTTTCTAAGTTTTTTTTGTAGATAATGCTCGTGGCTATCTACAGTAAGGAATAATAATGATGAATGTATAAAAGATTTCAAATCATCTTTTGATAAATCTAATCTTTGGGTGGTTTTGCAGAGTGGTCATAATGAATTTATATAGTAAAAATATAAAGTGAATCGTTGCTTAAAAATAAGTTTACTCTCATATAAAAGATTTAATCTATAGATAATTTGAGTAGAATTGGGTGCTTGAGATACTGTCCACAATAACAAAAATTTAGGATTGATTTATAAAGTCTCATAGTAAGTTGATATTTTAATTTATTAATATAAATCTTGTATGTGTGTTATTAAGCAAGTAATCTGTTATTTGAAGCAAATATATGTGTTTGGAAGTAAAGAGAATAAAGCTTAATAAGAATTACTTGTGGAATAATTATAAAATCCAATGTTGTTTTACTAAGAGACAGTGATATATATAAATAGTAATGTGACTATTATAGCTCTGATAAGCTGAGTATTAATAGAAATTATCATGCAGTCAAGCTTGGTTCTAATAATATTATATCAAAGACCCATACACCGTAGACTATATGGTTTTATTCTGAGCAGAGTCCGACAACATAGATGCAAGACAACGTGATTGTTTATAGGGTTTGAATTGTAAGAGGAGCTAATGGGAGAGCACTGAAGAGAGTGAAGAAATGTTTTTTCATGGTAGAAAGTTTGAGTGTGCTTATTCCGCCACCTTAGACGGGGGACATATAATATTTTAATCTAACAATAATATTATTTAAGAGTCTACCTGTAATGGACTAGAGAGAGAGGATCCAATTAATTTATTCATTTTAAGTGTTTGTAATTCAACTAACATAATTTAATTCAATATGATATTATTATTATTGAAGGATTATGTAAATCCTTCACTCGCAAAAGAAAAACTCTTATTTCAGTAATATTCGCTGTTGCAAAATTTTGGAAATAGTTTGGCTTCACAGGAGTGTTGAATGCATCGTCCCATCTTGCATTTTACGAATTTTTGAATGGCCTGGATATAGGATATAAATGGGTTGGTTTGGGGTAATCAAATTAGTAATTATTTGTTTTTGACTACGCTAAATTGTGCTTGTTTTATAGTGTAGATAGGTACAACTAATAATTTTGTAATAGAAATAGTCATGTTTTAGGTTATAATCCTATCAATATTCGAGTTTGTGTGTGTGTCCTGATAATTTCGTAAGTTATTGGATGTGTACCATATAATATATTATATTATATATATATTATACTACTTATTACTCTAAATGAATATAAATATTATAATTAATATGTGATTATATATATATATAATAAATAATATATAATAATTAATTTAAATATTATATTAATATTATAATATATATTTTTATAATATATATATATTAATTAATATATTATATATAAATATATATATATTTATATTATATATATATTTAATTAGATTATTAATATATATATATTAAAAATTATAGCTAATATTAATATTAATATATTATTTAATAATATATAATATATTTTAATGTTTATATTATAATATATATTTATATTATTATATTATATATATATATAAATTATATTAATATAAATAATATTAATATATATATATATATTTAATATATTAATATATATATATATTATATATATATTAATATTATATAATTATTATAGTATATATTATAATTAATATATATATTATAAATATATATATATATATAAGAATATAGTGAAATTGGGACGATTATGAAATTTATGCTCGATCTACTGATTGACGAATGACTAGATTAAGAGCAAATTTTGCCTGATGACATGATGAAACGATGACGATATGTACGATGACGAATTAATTATTGAAATAAAACTATATTTTAAAAATTTCTCTTCTCTCTTTCACTCTCTTCTCTCTCTATAAATAATAAATATATATATATATATATATATATTTTATATTATATTAATATATAATATATAATATAATATATTTATATATTATTTTATATATAATTATATATATTATATATATATATATTAATTATTATTTAAATATATATATATATATAATATATTATTATATATATTATTAAATATATATATTATATATAATATAAATATTATTGTAATAATATAATAATTAGTATATATATAATATTTATTAATTTTTATATTATAATAATTATATAAATTATTATAATATATATATAATATAATATAATATAATTATATATATATTATATATATTAATAATTTAATTATATATATTATATATATATATAAATATATATTATATATTATATAATTAATATATATTAATATTAATATATTATATAAATACTATATTATATATATATAGAGCTGTATGTAATAATATGTTGTTTCATTCACCTTTCCGATAATTAATTTTAGAGCGATCAAATTTTTTTGATTCCTTAGTCTCATTAATAATTTAAATAATTAATAATAATTAACTAGTAAAAATTGAAAAGTTCTAAAGAAATGTGGCTCATTAAATAGTGAAGGTGTTGAATTAACGATAATTAAGGTAACTATACTGACAGAATTGAAATGTAAAATTAATGTTACCAGAATTCTGCAGAAACACATACATGTTGGTGGTCCGTAACAATTTACTTAGGTCAAGTGGCTGTTCTCATACATGTTATAAAATATATTTAAATTATTTTAAACCTAGGACTTTATATATGATAAGGTTTTCCAAAGTTTTACAAGATGATAGAGTAAATTGGCTACCTAACTCATTAAAGGAATATATGCATGGATGTATATTAAAGATTTAAAGATAAGATTTGAGAGCTGGATTTGTTCTGATATATAGTGGGATGAGAGAAGAAATAAGAATCCTTCTTCAGCTAAATTTTTTCTTTCCTCATTCAATTCTTCTAATAATTTAAATTATTTCTTTTCTTATCCTCATATATCCATGGTTCGATATATATTCTGATATGATTCTTACTCTTGGCCATTTCAGGCTCTAAGATTCGTAGCATGAATCGGGTGTGGATAAAATTCGCGTTCTCACTATTCAACTCATGCTAATTGTTATTTCATTCAGTAGATAATAGTTGCAGGGATACTTTGACCAGAGCAAAAAGCTGGTGCTTTCATACAGAGTGAAAAGTTAGCGTACTAACCTCTACTTGGTTTCTCACCTACTTGACAAATTCTTATCATTTTCTACTAGCAACTTCCTGAAATTCTGTCCCACTTTCTCCTACTTATTCCGATTCATGATCATTGTGTTTGCTAATTCATTTCCAACTGTTAAAAGGCTATACTCATTCGGTAACACTCTCTAATCGAGCTCTCAAAACTATATTCTGCTATTCTCAATACTAGCACTTATTCCCTTTCACCCTTAAGTGTTTGGATTTATAATAAGCTTACTCTTTACATGTTCCAGATCCTATTGCTGAAAAAAGGATAGCCGCTTTTCTTGATCCTTATATAATATCTAGTGACCCTGTGTCATCTCACTTTGAGATAATTTACTAATTTCTTAAATTAGATTTCTTTTGAAAACCTTCTCAACTCACTTCTTAGATTCTCTGTGAAACTCATATCAACTCCTATCTGCCTTAGTAGGCTCTCTCACAGTGCACGATTCTACTGAGTGATAATAAATACATTACCTATACTAACCGATTTATGGTTTATTTTTCACTTGCATCTAGAATCTGATCGGGTTTTAGACTTTGAGAGGTTGATGGCGCTTGATTATAATTGAATTAGCATTTGATCCCGAGAATATGGGCCACGTGCAGTCACTGAACTCTTCCAAGATCTCCCTCCTTTGGGTATTCTTATTCCTTCTGCTTTGCTTTTATATTCTAAGCTTTCTTTCAAAAATCGCTCATTTTGCTGCAAGAACGGTTGAATTTTAAGAGTTCGAACTTTATCTATTCTTTATCTTTTCCGCTTTTTATACGCCTTATTATCATCTAGATGTATTTTTTCCTCTTATTTAATTTTTTTTCCTAATCGACATTTATTCATTAATGATTATCTCACCTGCACCTCTAACTCTATTATCTCACTATCTCGATAATTCCGATGATCGACTCGACTTTCATTACCTTTAACATCATTCATTCTATACCCTTACTATTTATATCTATAATCTTGAGAATTTGTGTACCTCTCGTCTTAATCTTCCGATTTATCCTCGTCTAGATGGATAGAAATAAGTGATTTGTGAATTTCAATATCTTTATAAAACTACAAATAACTTTATATCAATTGTTATTCTACGGGCAGAATAACCTTCATTTTCCTAGCTTTCCTGCTCCTCTTTCGACATTTTCTGTACGCTCCTCTCCTTTTGTACAATATACCAACATCCTTAGGCACATTAAACATGAAAGGAAAACGCTCTTGGGAACTACTCAGTATACCACAACGGCTCTCGCTAGTACGGGATGCGGCCTCATAAGAAACTGGAACCTCTCTGTTTAGAGACTGTAGAACCTTTCCTCTACTTTTTCTCAGTTGCTCCGCTATCAAGGTCTCATCCGCCATGTATGGAGTACTGCTCTCATATCTGTGTGGGGTGGGTGCTCTGGTTTCACCCGGCTTTTTGGACAGGGTCGAGTTATTAATTTAGTTCTTAAGAGAGGCTTTGTACCTACCAACTGTTTCTGTGAGTTTCACCAGTTATCTTGACCTCTACCTACTCTTTTGCGAGGGGATATGTTGGTTGTTCCGGTGTGTGAGTACTCACTTATAGTATCCTTACGAGAGTCGAGCAACTGCTCGAGTGTGAACTATATATCACTTCACGCGTAACTCACAACCCTTTAGCAACGCTACATTCAGATAGCACAATAGGTATCTTATTCTCGCGAGCACTGATGTATATAGTGTTGACTCATTGAGTGACATAAGAAACTCCCAGGCTAAGTTGCTGTGGTGCTTCCTTCATTTCCACACAACTATGTTATTATGTGGAATTCCTACTTTCTCATCTTCTGTATTTCTATGAAGGTTTAATGCTTCGGCTTAACTCTTAAAGCTTCGTCTGTGCATACAGTCATGCACGACACCAATTTGCGCATAAGAGGAGTTTGATTTCTTTTGAGGTAGGTGGCACAATCCTCTCCCTTGAATAGGGCTCCTTGCCCGTGAGTGGTGGTGTACTGACAAATGCTAAAAAAAAATTCCTTCGACATGTGGCAGATATGTGGCAATGTAAGCTGGAATCTCTCTATTCCATCCCTTTCCATACTCAAAAATATATTTCAGTATTATATTCCTAGACAACATCGTGGTAACTTTATTCGTTGGTTTTCAACATTATCTCGTGCCCCCCTTCAGAAATTGACTCATAATTTGTCAGATACACTATAAATTAATAAATTTAAAATAGTAACTTTTAATTTTTATTTTTAAATTTCAAATCTATTAAAATTTAATCCTATTCATTAAGATATTTTAAAGATACGATAACTCTTTACATGTGTCTTCTCATCACCAACATACTTCTCGCTCATCAGATTGCAAATCCTTCTATCTCCCTCTCCTTCACTTTTCCACTTCATACAACAAACACATTTCACATCCACATTTTCCTAACATGTTCCACTCTATTTTCACCGTTTTCTTTCATCTTTGGTTTCAGGTTGTCACATTGCGAGCAAATAAAATTGATCCATTCTAAATACATTCCATCACCTCTCTCATATCATCCTCAATACTAACTGTAATTCTCTCTGCATTCTCATATACGATCACGATTTCAATACATTTTCGCCCGACAGAGAACTTATATACGGGCGCTTACTGATTTCGATCTTACGATCCTCTCCTCACAGCAAGTTGCACAATTAAGCGATTCCTATTGGCAAAAGATAATGAGTTGGGTAATTTAAGGTTTAGAGCCTTTATTTAGCCCCCCAGCCTTTCTATACTCCTAACATACACCTGTTCCTTAGTTCTTCTACGACAATGTTCGCAGGACGATACTGATGTGGGTCAAATTTTTAGCTACATTTACACACATATTCATCACTCTAAATTGGATATTAAGGTGATAACGTGCATAAGAATCAGATCAAGATTTGTTGTCTATGTCAACGTAGTTGGGTGTGTGTTATTATAACAGTATGTGTTATTAGTGATATGTTTGATATGGAGGATGAGTTAAGTGGATATGAACGTAATAAAACAAGTTAAAGGCGAACCATTAGGCAGGGGAATGTCATACATACCATAAAATAATATAATAACAATGGAATTATATATATAATATATTATAGGAAATATAATGATAAAGTTGATATTAAGGCCGCTATGATATCAATGTATACTCTACACATATTAAGTAGTAATCTTAGTGGATATTGTAGTGGACTTGGAATCGTAACATTAGGTGCTATAATTACATATATTAAGTAATGAGCGTTAATTTTTTTATTAAATTAATGTAATCATTGTTATAGGGAGTATATATGACCGTTACTCATATAGTAAACTCCTATATTCATTATTTAATTTTTATACATTACTATCTGAGTGAGCTGATTTTATATATGTAAGGTGATTCATTATCATTTCACTTATTTCACTCTCTAGTATATCTCAGCGATTGGGGGGGCTTAAGGGGAGGACCATGCCCCACACCTAGGAAAATTTTCTAGATTACTAAAAATAATTTTAGTATACAATACACGTTATACATATATACCACTCCCAAAGGCGTTGGGGGGGCCAACGAACCAAGAAAAAAAAAAAAAAAGTTTTTTAAGTTAAAAAAATTAAAGAAAATTTTTTTTTATTTTAATAAATATATTTTCGTCGCTGCTCAGAACAAATATACTCGTACGTCCACTCATATATAATAAAAAATTTCCAACTAGAAGAGAAATTAGTATACTGCATGTACATTTAACGACATTATTATCAGGCTACTGATATATTGAGAAGAATGTGTAACCGACAGTCGGATGGTGAAACTCGAATATGAGATAGTTGAAACTTGACATCATTATTCAAAGAAAGAATTATTAAATCTATATAATTACAGACACTTAGTACACTCTTCCTCTATTCCTGGACCCACACGCACGATGTAATAGTGCACACTGCTAAGAGCATTTTCCCATCCTTTTTACTATACAATTGTTTGTGGATTGTATTTAAGAGTATCGAGCGTGAGTAGAGTGAGGTTTTTAACATTTCGTTGTGCAATCCCTGTATAACCCTCGAGGAATCGCCGGCTGTTATATAGTGGTGCACAGTAAATGAGAAATAATAACTGCAGTCACTTCTTCGTTGCTTTCAATCGAGTGATATACTCAATTAGAGATTGCAGAGTCTTACAGGAAGCCCAAATGAGGAGTTTACGTAGAGCAGAGATGGGATTTAGGATAGGGTTGAGAATACGCATCACACGCCAGTTCGTCTCAAACTCTGTCAAATAGATGGGACTACGTTTTCGATATTGAAATTTTCACACGAGTCACAATGTTCCACAAACATATTTTTATTCTTGTTTGCAACAAGTGAGCTTACATTGTTTTACCAGTGCTTAATGCTTCAGTAGAGTGAAGCCTCATCAACATTAAGTCATCTTTGAGTAACCTACTTGAGAAGAACATTCCGGAAAGCAATGAAGTTAGAGCTTATGTGGAGCATTTTCTCTGTATCTTCTTTACATACATTTCGAATATTCTTCGAAATACAAAACTTATGAAGAATGTTATCGTATTGCCCCCCACATAACATACACTCAGAGATACATAAGTGAGAGTGCTCAGAGGAAAGGCCTTCGAGTTATTTAACAATTAGGTAAGATGATTTTATAATCTTATCTAATATACACATTTTACTTCCCGTCTATTGTTTTAATCTTAATTATATATATATAAATCTTGTATATTTTATATATTAATATATAAGATGTAAGCTTACCTCACCTCATCAATCCTACTAACATATATAATTATTTTATCTCATGAACTTTAGCATATATCAATAAATAACTATATTTATATATGAAATAATATCTATATTTTTATCTCATTTTTTTATATTGAGCACTATCCACTTTGGAAAATCATTATGAACAAGGGTTGTACATATTCCTATATATAGTTTATATATTTATATATTAATTTAACGTGAATATATGATAGTTATTTACCCCTACTACACTATTAGTGAGGTAGTATATATTTGGTATTGAGAAAATATGCTCTATTTTTCTTAGAGATATGCTCTATTTTGGAGCTTATAATGAGAAAATATGGTCTAGTTTGGAGTTTATAATGATAAAATAAGCACATTTTAGATGTTTTATTAGGCCTTATAATTTATAATGAGAAATTACCCTGGTATTAACTGCCACCGTTAATAAATATAGTCCTACCTACCTATATACAAATTATTTTAATTAATCATAATAATATAAATTATTTATCTATTCATTTTTATTAATGTATTATATTTATTTATTATTAATTATTATTTTTATTAATATATATTATTATTATTATTTTATTTTTATTTTGAGTCTTATAACAATATTGAGTGTCAAAAAAAAATTCTTAATATTTGTTCATTATT
>JABUQX010085268.1:0-12500 GCA_015478945.1 Trachelipus rathkii
GAGATCATTAAATATTTGGGGATAACACAATATAAACATGCCATGTACTTAATCTAAGCAACTCAGATAAAAAGACTTGCATGTCAGAATCGGAATGTTATATATACATGTTTTCTCAAGAGAATCTTCAGAGCATATAGGCCCGAAATTCCATTAACACATTTCACATTGTGAGACCATAATAGGGCATATCACGTGAGAAAGGAATCTTGAGTCGACTCAACTGAACAGTTTGCGCGATCAATTACGAGAACTGGTACTATAACTAAGATTGCTTTATTCACATAAACCTTTTCATTTCTGTCGAATTGTTTGGAAATTGCGTAAGTGACCTATGTTCACTACGGAGATTATTTTTGCAGGTGGTGCCTCAAATATACTAAGTGTCGCATCTTTCTAGTAGCCGCGTAGTTTATGTGGCCACGTATTGGTCTTTAGTTCTATTTACTTTTTGATAGTCTGTGACCGAACATTGCTGTGATCAAGTACACTAGTTTCCATAAAGATCAATCATTTACATAGAGAAATCATGTCTCCTGCCTCAAACTTACAGGCGTAGATTCATTAGGCTGACCGTTTGTTTCAGTTGAGAAAGTACTTTGGTGGCTAGAATAGGTAGAGAACCTGTACTATTTAGAGTGCGTACTATGGAGTCCGTTTCCAATACCTATTACACATGTGATGTGCATGTTTGTTGCATTATAACATTTTCGCACTGCAATACTATTTGTCGGTTTCTTTCTATTTTCCTTCCATTTATACCTGGAGTTTACAGCTACCTGTCTTTAGAAGCAGATTCCTTATGACATATGTAGCCATACCATTAACTGCAATTACCATTAACCTTATTCATTAATTTCGCTTGGATTGTCCGATTAATCTGTTGTGAAAATTTGTATCTCATTTTGAGTGCTATCCTTTTTCTCTATTGGTTGTTCTTCATGTCAAGAAATCGCTGCCTTGTGTGCACGACTTTAATCCACTCTGGAGACACACTTCTGTGCGCGGAGGAGGCCCACTTTATTTTGGTTAAGCGCGCATGGAGCGCTGGTGCAAGGAATCTGCGCCTTTTCATTGCGGAGCTTATAGGTATGTATTAGAGCGGGTGCAATCTAAGCTTTCATATTAAAACAACACATGATCCTTAGACTTCACTCTTTTCTCAGATTTATACTAGCAATCATCCTTTTTAACGACGGTTCCCTTCCTAACAACCAAGGTATATATCCTTTTACCACATTCTGTGATAAAAAAAAAATTTAGTGTTCGCTACATTAGCAAGGCAGTATTTTAAAATCTTTAGACTGCCTGCATTAGGGTGGCGGAGGTAGGAGATCACGGAGACAGCACATGTCCTTATTGTATCCGATATCGTCAGATTCTATTCAAGTCCTCCAGGCTTTGTCATTCCTTTTATTCGTACCACCATACCTACCGAAGTGGCCTAGTCACCTTTCTTACCTAGTGCCATTCTTCTGAACGAGTCGGTGCAGTAAGGCCGGATACAGCTGAATCCTCGCCTCACGCGATATAATCATTGGTTGATGATTCATTCAATACGTATTTTTGTGAGTGGTGTCTCTCTGTCTTCTCAAAATTTACAGTTGTTTCTGCTTTAGAGAAGCCTGTTTTACCTGTAGAGTGGTGTTCTTGACAGAATATTACCTATTGATCGCATCCTCTCTCGCTCTGAGACGCCGATTATACCGGGTGGCTCAGGTCATCTTTCTTTTTGCCTTGGAGAAATGGTGGTCTCTTAGCCATGTATTGAGACATCAGTGCTCTAGGCACCCTCGCTACTACTTCTCCCTCGCTTGTTTATACTGTCCTCTCTGATTGGGACATTGTAGCTGCAAAATGATTGCATAGAATACAATCGTTGAATTCAAACCATTCTCACCAAATTGTTTGTTGTCGTTCTGAGTTCAGTTTCTTTAAAATGCTCCTTGCACGTGGGGTTTGGTTTTTTTTCTAGGCCCTCTGCATGATTTCCCAGCCGTTCTTCCTTGTAACATGTGTGTGGGTTCCCAGCCATAACTTGCACGCGGCTTCTTGTCCGTGGGACGGGGCGTTTCAGCTGCCTAATCCCTGCTCAACCCCTACGATTTATGTTTAAAGATTCGATATTCTTGAAGTTTTTGTATAGCCACCTACTCAAGTCATCACGGTTTCTCTCGACATATGCTGAAAGAACACGCATGCGTGTCCCTCTGATTTGTGTCGAGGCAGGGTTTGCTCCTGTCAGTAAATGCAAGCACACTGATTCGTTGTATTTTCTCAGAATCCTCCCGCTTGTAAAATCAGAGCTTACGCTAGGTAAGCATCTTGACATTCTTTTATTGTTCAACCATCGCTCTCAGTACCGTTGGGCTGTACAATATTTCGTTCATGCCTTTCTTTATTTTCTACGATCATATGGTGGTGATAATAAATTAAAATGTTTTCCATGTTATAGGTGTGCATACCTGGCCACGTTTTCTGCCTTAACGCAGGTACAGCGGGTTTTGCAGTAGGTGTAGCTCTTTATCCGGAACTCGTACCGTTAAGCGACATTTCTCTTCCATATGCCAAACATTTGTCCTTATGCCCTAAGATCAATACCGAATCTATGATACTAGGAGGTTCCAAGAAATCTGATTGGTTCTCGCCAAGTTGCATCATAATAGATAACTCACCACGGTAGTTCGGCATGTTTTCATAGTGGGCATTTTACAATACTGAAAGCATAGGGCTGAATACACGAAAGAAAAGAAGAATATTATTACGCATCCGTTCTAGATATTGACGATCGCAGTATCTGTGAGATTACGTCTATTTAGTGTTCGACATTACACTCAAGTATGCATTATGGCGAGTTTTATTGATGTACGTACACGTAACAACTAGGGATTGCACCTATTGGTAGAGGAGTATCATGGAGGGTTGGAACAGCTGAGCAGATAATACTTCCGTTCCCAGTCTCTATGATTGCGTCGATTGTGTTTAATTCTATTGATTTCCGTGTGAGCTATGACTGAGTATTTGATTCGCATATTTTACACTAGATTATCTACCAGGTTGAAGCGGTGAAGAGTTACCAGATAACATAATTATCATGCACAAACCATAAGAGTGCAGCCTAACTATGCTCTGCTTCGGCACTGAAATTAAGGATACTTCTGGTAGGCTTAAACATATACAAGGTTAACAGAGGCAAAGCACTGTTCCTGTCGTATTATGACTTGTCATAGTTAATTCGTGTGCGTATGATTTCTTCATTATGTATTGAGATGTAATTTTTTAGGTTTGATTATGACGGTTAATGAGAAAGAGTAGGTTTTTGAGTTAGCGTATTGTAAAATTAAGCACTAACTATATATTAATTAAGATTGATGAGTACCCCAATGATGCGAACCGCTCCGTAGTCAAGTGATGGCCTACTGATGGGAAGTACACGACCCAGGTATTAAAGAACGCAGTATGTAAGTTGCGAGTACGCTCCCACCCCAAAAAAAAAGTTCTCATAGTTTTTCGTGAAGGGCCAAGAAATAATAATGTTTAAAAAACTTTCTCATTAAGGCATAATACAATTATGGGATTATATATTCCAGTGAAAGAATAATATATAGGTATATACTTTTAATAGAGTTGTGAAGAATTTTCTTTAAAATGTAGCTGTCTAAGAAGAAAAAATTAAGCTAGAAAATAAATAGCAAAATAAAAACAAACCAATTCCCATAATGAAATCACCAGTAAGAGATCGATGAAGGATTTGAAATTTAAATTTCCTAAGATGTTTTAACAATAAATTAAACAGAAAGCCAGGAAACCAAAGTTAATACTTTGCATTGAATCATAAGATAGGAGCAATTAATGTTAACGTTGAAGTTTGTCTTACTCCTAAAATTCATTTAAGGCGAGTTAGCTAATAGAAAAGTAAGCGCAATGTCTTTCAGTTCTGTGTATAAGATTGCCATTAAGAAATAGTGAGGCCCAATAATCTTGTGAGATAATAATTAATATATACATATAGTTTATACTCAGTAGTTGTTGGGCACAAGGGATTGAATACTAAGAAAAGGGTAGAAGTCAAGCCAGACAATACCTTTCGAAAGAGAAAGAAAGAAGAACAGTTTAGCTATACTAGTTAGCTAGAGCATAGTTTTAACAAAAGAAATGATTGCTAGTAGTTCCGTAGCAGAAGCCAGTCTGTCATTGCAATGCACGAAGGTAAGATTATTCGACAAATAAGAAGAAACAGGTTAAATTAAAATAGATAAGTATACTCTACAGTTGGATTTCTCAAGACGAAACTAAATAATGCTTCAATAGATGGCTGTGCATATAGTTAAGAGTTAGTAGATTTGCAAAAGATTTTAAATGGTCATGTGGGTAATTTGTTTCTAGCCAATGGTATTGAGATTTGGCTGTTTATAGTTTCTTATGATGGATTTCAAAAATATTTTAACTTTTCAAAGTTATTTTTTAATAATTGCTTGATTGAATAAAGCAGGTCAGTCACGCTAGTGTAAGGAAGTCAAGTCAATTTTTATGTCCTGTATTCATGTGATATTTTTAAGTGTTGAAAATCGAGGCATGGTGAATAATATTTTATATTCTGTCTTTCCAAATACAAAACAACCATTTTAAGTTACGAAGCCTTGATTTTTATATTTATCGAATTATATATATAATAGTTGATAGTATTATTATATGTATAGTATGATAGTATTATAGTATAATAAGGGATATTGTATTAATATATGATTTTATGGGGCTAGTATAGTATTATTATGATATGTTATATATATCTAATTATGATAGTAGTAGTAGTAAGGTAGTAGTAGTATTATATATTATTAATAGTATATATATTAAGTATATATAGTATTGTAATATGAATAGTATATATAATTATTTTTTAGTGTTTATTTTTTAGTTCCAATGGAATTATATCAGTGGAAATGTTACTGGATTGGGGTGTTTGTGTATGGCGATAATGTGTTTGTTCTGGTCTTGTTCATGTGTGTGGGAAATTTGAGTGTTGGTGTGTCAAAGCTAGGGTTAGTGTGGTGGAAGTGATTTTTCAAGAAGATGTTTGAGGAGGAGAAGCGTTAGTGGGATAGTACATAGCGGCAGATATGATTGTGCTTATAATATGATTAGTTGAGATTGATAAAGAGGATACTCCCGTTGAATTCTTTATTAAGATGTACTATGTAAAGTATGTGGTCTGGAAGAGTTTTAATAGTTATAAGGACAATACTAAGAATTGAATCTAGCTATGATTAAAAGGCAGCGCAGACATGCCTTAGGGTTAAAAGGTCCTGGCTGTGGCAGATGAACGACTCTCGACGACTCAAAAAATCAAATAAAGAGACCAAAATACTAAGTGATACAGAAAGATGGTTGCAGAGCGGGCAGTAAGAAGGAAGGATAGAAAGAAGTAGTTGTGCCTTCTGCGTCAAGAATCAGTCATCTAGTTCTGTCAATACCAAAGATGATAGAGGAAAAATGTGGAAAATAGTAGTCTTTCGATCATCTGAAAATGGGCCTTCTCATCTACAGGGTTGTAGGAGGGAGGAGTTGAGTATTAAGTCAACTGAATGCTAGACTGGATAATCAGTGCTAGGTAATAGTTATAAGGGTTGTAGTTTTATAAATGGGCCGTTAGTTGTGTGTCATAATCATGTAAGTAAGGACTTATAACGTGATGCTTTGATGATGTTTTATAGTGTTGGGTAATACATATGGATTTGCAGGGGGATTGTTGATGAGTTGTAGAAGAATATTTTGAAACTAGAGATGGATAATGTTGTTTGTCATATTAGTTTGTTTTCATGTGAGAAAATTTGGTTTTCAAAACTAGTTTAGTAGATTATCACTATCTATGAAAAAGAAGACTCAGTCTTGTAGAACACTAAGAAAAATTTACGTTGAAAAGAGGGTTTATCCTGTCCCAGTTGTCCTGAAATTTTGGGAATATGTGATATTTTGGAGTTGTATTGAGGATGTACCGAGTCGAAAATGAGATCCAACAGAGATGTGCAATCAAGGAGGTTAAGATTAATATCGAATGGTTTGCTGTAAAATCATCATATTTTACTAAGTCCATGCGAATCAACCGCAAACGACTTCGTTTGCAGGACAAGAATGCCAGTTGCTTGTATGGCGGCGTATTATTTTATGAGCACTCTCATCATCAAGGTGTTTTAAATGCATAAAATAGATAACACATTATGATCACTTATATGACTTGGTTCTTTGTGTATTTATTTTAACCGTACAGACATTAGTTATAAGTTATATATAGTATATGATATATAATATTGTATATTAATTATATATTATAGTATTAAATATATATATTATATATGATAATATAGTATGAGTATATTTAATTAATAAGTATAATTAGTATATATATAAGTAATTATGATATATATATATAGGTTATATATTAATATATTATATTATGATATTATATATATAGTATAATAAGTATATAAGTATTAATTTAAGTATTAATATTATTATATTAATAATTATAGTATAGTATATTATTATATTGATATGAATAGTAATATGAGTGAGACAGACGATATATCCTTTCATGATTCTGAATATGATTGAGAGTGCATATAAAAGTTAGTAGTAAATAATAGAAGAAGAAAAGAAAGAAGAAGACGAATGCAATGGATATTATAGTCAATGTTTTCTTATTGATTTGGAAACCGACCCTTATTTTAAAACAAGATAAAAGACAAAATGCATGTAATATGATGCAAAGATTCGCAGGCGAGACTTGAGGAAAAAAGTTTGAACATTTTGGCAGCAATTGTCTATAGCAAAGTGCTGGCTATACTTATGTATTATGATGATTTGGCAAATTGTGTTTGTTAATGCGAAAAAAATATGAAAATAGAAAAACGTTAAAGAAATACCTACTAGTCTAAAGCATTTTATTTTTGCAGAGTCCTTTGTGGTGACTCATTCAGGTCATGATGGTTTATATATATATTATATATATTTAATATCTATGTTATTATATTATATTTAGTAAGTTATATATATATATTATATATATAGTACTTAATAGTATTATATTATATAGTAGTAGTATATATATTATATATATATATATAAGTATATATCATTATATTATATAGGATTAATTATATATATATTGTATAGATATGATCAATATAAAAAAATAATCTTTTTAAATGTAAGTAAGAGGCTTGGTGTTTTATTTTAATTTATTTTATAATTTTTTGTTTTTATTTATTTATTTTTTTTTTATTTATTTTTATTATTCAGGAATCCTCTAGTTGGGGGAGTGAAATTGGAGGCAAAGTGGAAGAAGAAAGAATAAAGAGAGAGGCGGTGTAAGAGAAGGGAGTTATGACCCTTAACGTCGCATCGTATCTGGCATAGAGTGAACTCTCGTAAGGGAAATGTTCGACAAAGTGGTTGGAGTCTTATGTGGTTTCTATGAGACAAATCAACACAAATCTGTATACAGATTCGCAGATTGCAGCTATAAGCAGCCATCATATGAATGTTCCAACATCATTGATTTTGTTCTTTCATAATTTTTGTCTCCAATATTGTAGATATAACTTGCCTTTCCACAACATGTATAAATAAGACTAAAATAGATAATTAAATAGTTTGTAAATTAGGATTTTTAATGTGGTTTTATAAATAGTGCACCTTCTGAATTATTATGTTCTTCAACTTTTAACACCTTTAAATATTCCTATTATGTATTGTTTTTGTTTTTATAAAGGTGCGGCATTGAAATAGTTTGTAATCTTATCACATACTTTACTAGCGCGGAATTGGTTGGTGTATAAATAATTATTAATCTTTAATGTAATTCAACACGGGTTATTGTACTTCAATTTAGTTAAAATTTTGTAAAAAGAAATAAAAATAACAGTAGAACAAAATTAGATCCGTTCCCATCAATAAATTTAGAAAAAAAAAATTATACACAAATAAGTGGCACCCTAATGGGCATAGGGGGGGGAAGAAATAACGCTCCCTAAGTTATAAATTTACCCAATTGAGGATATGGAGTTTTAGGGCACATCCCATAAAACTCAATTGCTCAATTGATCTCCCCTCTTGCTCTCAGATCCACATTCTTCATACACTGGAGTAGTCTCTCCGCTTTAACACACGCATTAAATACTATTACACACAACATTTTTTTTATATATCCTTGAGTGTGTGGGAGAAAGAATTTCCACAGAGTAAGTCCTGGGTGTCTAAGGAGGCGACTAAACTAAAATTGGTAATTTGGTTGAGAACTCACTACCACTTATTTAGCCATAAGAATGATTATGTGAGGTGAAATGTGTGTGCACTGGAGTGGAGGGGATTGAGAGAAAAAGTGAAGTATTTGCGATTCTGATAAATGACTATAGTTGATTATAGGGATATTGTTGATATTGTTTGTATGAGTACTATAATAATACTAATAGTTTAATTTAAGTTTATAGATGGTTTGTTTGAAAAAAAAAAAAGTGAAGTGGGTTAGTTTATGACCTATAAATTTTAGAACTCAATTACACAGCCACTCTCAAGCCGTCACTCAATAATGGCATAGACTATTTTTACCTATAATTGTTATAATTTTACTTCGTGTTTAACAATCATGTTTCATATACTAATATAACACCTTTATATATAAACATTTAAAAGTCACCTGTTATCAATTTGACATAGAAACTAAAAGTCACCTGTTTTCATGCTTCATGAGCATAATTTTAATTCTGAAAAAAAATTTGTTTTTGAAAATTTTTTTACAGTTTTGTCACCTGCCCCCCCGGTCCCTCACGGGGCCGAGATCACACTGAACGTTCTTTTAATCTTCATATTGTCTTCTCATCACAAGTAGGATTTAAACAGAAGTCTCTTGTAATGGGTTGGAGAAGAGCTTCTCTTCTACTGAACATTAAGCACGGGTATATGAGTATAATCAGTTTTGCCGAAGCGATGATTCAATATTATCGCAATTTGTTGACTGTGAACAGAGAAAAACATTCAGCTCCCCACTCCTATTTCATGCTGAACTTGTCCAATAATATGAGGCGATTCCTTTGTGCTGTGATGCCACGTATCTCTAGATCAAGCTTCCAGTACAAAATCCCTTCACTGACTGATCTTGACCCTCAAAATCTATGTCCATTCTGGGCTTTTCGAGATTCTTCCTTAATTGTTAAAAATATTAAACAACAATGTCTGTGGTAATCTTGCATCATATGGACACATTTACTAACACACGTTCGTGAATGGAAAAAGTTAATGTGAGACAGGAAACAATTTAAAAAGAGCACTCTCTCTATAATGCTAGGATAGAGATTAAATACATCCTCAACAACTGGATACCACTAGATACAAGAGGGAAAATGGTTGTGCGATAATAAGTTCTGTTGGCGTCAGGAAGTAGCAGTCTCGTGAGAAATAGTAAGTTATTTAATAAGAACCTGAATATTTGTTATATAATGGTGGCAATTTAAAACTCAGTTCAGAGTGTCAGATGCACGCTTACACATTTCTTCTTTGCAAGAAAATTCTAGTCTGAAATTTCTCATCATAACTCGTTGCACTTTTCCATACTAGCATGAGTTTCACACGTTTTAAGTTTTAACTTTAATGGCTTCACGAGATTTGTTCCAGTGACAGCGACGAATTTAACTATCACAGACACTTAACTCTTAACTTCTGCATTGCTTAAATATTATAACGGATATGAATACCTACCAACATTTTTTTTAAGTTATGTAGTATTATTATTTCGGGGGGGGGCATGGCCGCCCTCGGCTCACCCCCGTAGGGCCCAGGTGACTGCCACCTCGTATACTCTAGTATTTTAAAATAAGGTTTATATTTATAGGGTTGGTAGTGATTTACGATAATAAGAATAATGAGTTAGTGAGAGGTATATATAAGTTATATCTACCCTTTATCGAAGGTAAAGCATATAATATTTATTGCCCTATTCTATATTACTCAGTTATTCACCTATTTTTTAATATATTATGAGTATAAATACGGGTATATCTATAATAATATTAATAATAAGTCACCATTTTTGCTTATGGTATGAGTTATGACACTTCCAGTGCATTAATGGTTTCGCCTTCATGTTATAACGTTCATATCCACACTACATCCTCCAGCACAACATATATATATCACATGAGTGTATATCCACACCGCATCTTCTAGACAACAGTCTTTACTGACAATAATCACTTTATTCCTTTAATAATACATAAACGGGGGTGTTAGGGCCACGAAATAATTATGCCCACATCTGTATGTTCCTGGCGTGTCGTAGGAGAGACTAATAAGGGACGATGTCAGTTAAGGTTGGCTGCATACTAAACAACTTATCTTTTCGCCATGGAATGCTAATGCAATGCCTCGGAGAAGGTACGTGATCGCAGTAAAGCAGCCCTTCGGTCCTTCGCGAAAATGTATGAATCGTATTCTTGGTATATGAAATGTCAGAGGAATAATGTTGAGGAGATGAGTGAGAGAGGTGATGGATGTTATTTAGAAAGGGCTAAACTTATTTTGCTCGCTGTGACTGAAACGAAGATGAAATGAAAGGAAACGGTGAAACTGAGTGGTGTTGGTGTGGTGTGAAATGTGTTGTAGTTCTGTGAAAGATTATGAGAAGGGAGATAACGAAGGACTTTGCAAATCCTGATGACTGTGAGTTTTGTGGTATTTGAGAGCCTTATGGAGATTTTGTTTGTGTGATTACTAGAAAGTCTATAAGTTAAATTTAAGTTTGAAAAGGTCCAAATTTGTGTGGTTGTGGTTGCGACATATCCATCTGAAGGTAATGTTGAATATGAGTACGATTTATGGATAATCCTGGAAGTGGATACGTTTCCTGGATTGGGGGAAATAAGGACGATTCAGTTCTACTTTGCAAATATCTGGCACCGATTCACAGGATTTTTCTTTTTACAGTTCGTTCACCCACACTCACGGGCAGGCCTAACTTCCAAGGAACGGGGTGGTAGTACTCTCAAAGTTCACACCTCTAGCGCAAATTGCGATAATGAGTTCACAGACGCAAGCTTTAAAGTAAGGAAGATTAAAATTTGCAGTAGGAACTACAATGAAGATGGGAGAATAGTCACAAAACATAGGTAGGTGGGAACAGAAGGAAGGCACCACAGACAAAAACTAGCACTGGAGTTAACCAAACTGCTCAACCAATACCTCGTGCGCAGATACCAGCTACTACTTGTGCTACCGAGGCGTCGTAATAGGTGGTGGTACGCGAGTTGATAATTTCCCTCGAGCAGTTGCCGCCCGCCCGGTACCACTATAGGAATAGAGGATAAAGCCACCAAACATCGCCTCGCAAAAGATAGAAGATGGTCAAGTGAACTGGAGAAAGTACATGAACAGTTTATTTAATAGCGCTAATTTTGACACTTTATAACATCGACGCCCTGATACTAAAGCCGAGGGTGAAATCAGAGCCCCCCCCCAGATATGAGAGCAGTACTCCCATACAAGGGCGAGGATGAGGCCCTTGTATAGCGAGAGCAACTGAGAAAAGGAGGAAAGTTCTACACAGTCTAAAGCAGAACTTGGCCCCAGTTTTCTTTGAGAGCCGGCCTAAGCAACCAGTATATAGATGGGAGGTTTCCAAGACATCCTTCTTCTCTTCATGTTAACTGTGCCAACGGATGTTTATATTTGGTCAACAGGAGAGACGACAGAAATCCGAGTCGATTTAGGAAATGGAGAAGTTAGAAAGGTAAGTTTATTTGGAGAAAGAAATGGAAGACATGTAATAAGTAAAAAGTTTGGGTGTTTTTAAAAGAAATTGAATTTCACAAAACTAATATTAATCTAGTCCGCTTATCTAGCGAGGACTCAAATCTGCGAAAGACTTAAGACGAGAGGCAAATTCCAGAAAGTACACAAGTGGAGTAAGAATTTGATATGACGATCTTTAAAGAACTCGTAAGGAGTACGAGTCATTCGGATTACAGGTGCGAAGAGATTAGAAGGATGCAGGTGGAGAAGATCATTAATCGAAAAGTAAGGAATAAAGTAGGAGATAAGATACAGAACCCTGAGGAACACCACTATCTCGACCACGAACAAGAACGCAAGAAGTCGCTCTAAGTTCAACACGCCGATATTTGAGCCGATTTGAAAGAAAGCTAATATAAGTAAGCAAAGAGAAGGAAAGAAACCCCAAAGGAGGGGATTGAGAGGCAGTGACGCGTGCCATACCTCGGTCAAATGCTTTGGATATGTCAGCGCCACCACCCAATTCTCCCCGTAGTTCCTAAGAGCGAAAAACATAAATCGGTTAGACTAGGAATGTATATCGCAGTAGACTTCGTGTCAACGAAGACGCGTACCTGCGATCGGAGTGAGTTTCTCAGATGAATCTTAAGAAGTGAGTTGAGAAGGTTTTCTCTATCAAAGATCTTTAGATAGTACTATACAAGTGAAGGCTACAGTGG